>JAYESA010000008.1:143445775-143745775 GCA_036927795.1 Iris macrosiphon
CTCTTTATGTAGGCCGGCCCCCTTGCCCCTCTATCAAGATACTATATAATATCTATTATACCCCTTGGGGCCTCTCATGAAGAAATAATTAAGGAGGAAAGGTTCTAGTCTAATAATTTAATTAAACTAATCCTCCTCCTAATTAATGGATTTTCTAGTTGGGCTCAATTATAACAATTAATACATGTTGGTCCATGAGTCTAAACTAAACTAGTTAGGTCCACTAACACAATTCCAAAATAATAATCTAACATCTAATAATAATTAAATAATACAATAAATAATTATTCACATGTACAAAATTTAATTAATTATGAAATGACTAAAATATTCTTTCCTAGAAAATGTGGTAGTGACAGTGAGCATGGGTAGACCGAGCGCGCGGGTGTGTAGGTGTTGCCTTTTCTCCCTAATCTAGGGTTCGCACAAGAACTTTTTCCATATCATCAGTGGAAGACTATTAAGACGGACCATGCCCATTTGCCGCTGTGGGCTGGACGCACAGAACGGTATTATATAGCTTTCCATCAGGGGCCCGCATGACGGTTAGCAGTGGCTGATGACGGTCAGCCAAATAGACAATTGCTTGAGCTTGACGAGCTTGCAATACCCTAGACGTCTTCGACCTAGCATGCATAGGCGCATAGTACAAAGAGTCCAAGTTTTGGTTTTCCTCAAAGTGGCACACAGAAGCACGACCAGATAAGATTCTGTCAAAGATAGATCTTCTGATGGGTGTCAGAGATGTATGCAGCTGTGCTGGAAGCCGTATACTACTTTTTTCTCTGCATCATTCTTTGTGGCTGCATGGGCTGTGCATCAACCCCGAAACTCTTGGCATCGTATTGTTTTTCTCTGCCAGAGTTTGGGTGCTGAGCATTCTCTTTTTCATGCAAGGAGGCCGCATAAGCCGGGACAACCTGAGTGGACGCATGGTATGTGTCTTCAGTATTATAGAGAGAGAGACATGGAGTGCATGCTCCGCAGTTGGGTGAGCCGCAACGGCCTTTGCTAACCACGTCATGCGGGTCTTCAGGTACTGAGCACCCTTCTTGTTGGAAGGGGCTACCGCATAAACAGTAGACGCATAATGTGTGGTCCCTATGGCAGAGAGAGAGAGATGGGGGCTCATACTCCGCAGTTGGGTGAGGTGCAACGGCTTTTGCTACCCACGTCCTGTAGGTCTTCTTGGGCTTTGCAGCCTTAACGAAGGACTAGCGCTTCCCTCTGAGAGCATCTCCTCGAAAGCCTGCTGGTTGAAGCGGAACACTAGCATCCTTTGAGTTGATCTGAGCTTGGCTGCGTTGGATTGCATCACAACTTTCTCATCAGAGGAGAAAGACGTCTCCAGCAGAGTCGCCATCTTGTTCGCCATTAAACGAGTTCTTGCAAACTTTGTATTTAAAGAATGAAAAAGAGTAAAAAGAATCCTAAACAGAATTATCTAAGTACAATATTTTGATCTGGTGTGTGACGATGGAGGTCGAGAAGTACAATGGCTCTTTTGCTCCGTTGATGATTTAATACAGGGTGAAGAAGCTTATGTTCTCTCTTTGCTCGCTCTGTATGCTCTCTCTCTCTCTCTATTGCCCCCTGTTGTTTGTTAGTTTTGGGTATGCCACCCGGATATATATAGTCATCATTGGTCGCTAATATGTTAGGCCGCATGGATGCTAGAGGGTGCCATGTGTGCCTTCTTAACATGGTGCAGCTGTAACCGCGAGCAGGCCAAGCTGCCACGCAGGCTCTTGTTGAGATTTTCTGTTGCTGAAAACCTGGACGGTTCTCGTCCTTTCTGTGCATAACTTGGTCAATTTTGACACGTGGCCCATACTTGGTTGGAGAAAACTACTTCAGTTATAACAATAATATTTGGTCTTCGTAAAGTCTGAAACATATGTGGCCAGAGAGGCATGGGATGTATAGAGTCTGGGACGCATGGAAGGCATGGAACACATAGAGTCTGGGACGCATGGGGCCAAAGACGCATGAAATATGTAGAGTTTGGGATGCATGAGGCCAAAGACGCATGGAACACATAGAGTCTGTGACGCATGGTGCCAGAGACGCATATAACGTATCAAGTCTGGGATGCATGAGACCAAAGACGCATGTAACATATGGAGTCTTGAAAGCATGGAGTCCTTGTTATGCTGTACACGTGGTGCTGCACACCCATCGAGAGTGAAGTTCTGTGCTGACGTGAGATCTCTGTCGTTTAATGTGTTAACATCTTTTGAGACATTCAGAAAATCCTTTTTGTCAGGATTCTGTGTTAGAGACGATCCCGTTGCTAGGATAACATGTTAGGTCCATCTGCGACCAAAGCTGTTTCGGCTGATTGGAACGCATGTATGTCGCCTTATTGGTCCGTATGATGATTCTATGGCCCAATCTCTTCTGAGCTTTACTTTGGGGCGCATGGTTGTAGGATTGCATGGGCACATATTTTTTATGTTTCTACATATGGTAGTCTTGAAGAGTATGATTTTAGAATTATTGAGACAAATCCAGGTAGTAATATTTTATACAAACTACAGAAGATAATAAATTTCAAAGAATTTTTATTTGTTTTAAGGCATGGATTAGTAGATTTTTAAGGGAATATTTACCTGTGATTAGTACTAATGCTACTTTTCTTTCCTCTAGATATCAATATATTTTATTTATTGCTTGTGCTCATAATCTAAATTATCAATTATATCTAATTGCTTATGCTGTTGCTGAGAGTAAAAATACTAATTCCTGGACTTGGTTAGAGGTCACATTGGAGTACCAGATGTACGACGCAAGACGGGAGGACTAAAGAAAAACTGGATCATAGCGAATGATAAAGCTTCAAGATATCTTCGATGTAGTAACTGCAATGGTTTAGGACACAATAGATTGAGTTTTACACAAACCAAGAGAATGAAGACATTATCGTAGATTTTTAAATAATTTTATTGAAATAAAATAAAGTTGCATTCAAATAAAGTTGTTATTGATATAACAATTTTATCGACCTCTCTTATCTAATTATCGATAGTCCGGACGATCAATCTTTCTTAGATTGAGTTGGTCCCTCTGTAAAATCCCTCGACCAAATTTAGGTCTATCTGGCTTAGATAGAGAGACTAGGGTTAGTTTGAAGCCAATTAGAATTAGAACATAGTATTTTAGATTTATTGTGTAATATTTGTATCACTTTGTGCACCTTACCGTTGCTTCGATATTTGGAGTGCTACACTAGCATTTGTTTCCAAACAAATTTCATAACACTTTTCCTAGACGTGTGCCAGCCTTCCATTCTGACCCTTGTTTAACTTATAAATATCCTCCCTTGTGCTTCATTTTAGTCGCATAATATTCGTTGCAAACGTCCGTTCTTAAATCCAAATAAATCCAACTTTGCATCTTCGTCCGTCCAATCGAAATTTGAGACACAATCTAGACCCGTTTTATGCAACCCAAATTATGATAATATTCTATTCTGAGTCTACTACGTCCATGACACTTGTGTCCTACCTAATTTTAGCCACGTGTACTTCCAATTAATTTCAGAACACCATTTACACTAATTTTAATTAAATTGGTGTAAGGACCCAACTTAACCCAAAACTAGACCCAATACCAACCCAAATCCCCACTCATACCCTCAAGGCTCATACACCACACACCCTTTTTAGCCACTACATCACACCAAACATAGTGTTTTGCCTCATTCAATCCAAATTCCCACCTCTCTTGCAATTTTTTAATTGTTGGAGACTTTTATGCAAAAGTGCAGTGAGGTGTCCACCTCCCATTGGACCCAACACATGAAGAAACAACCCCCTCCCTCATTGACCGATCATGCATATAATTTTTCTTTTTTTAATGCACAATACCCAAAACTTTTTTCTCAAGCCATCTCTACTCTCCATTCAACCCAACACCATCTCCACGCTCCAATTCCCTTCATGTAGCCTCCAACTCCATCCCAAGGATCATATGTTCGGCCCTAATTCCTAGGTTGTCATCACCTTCTTCTCCCTCATGCAAAACTCCCCCTCTCCATTATTATTTTCATCACCATCACCTACATCAAACTATAAACCCTAAACCACTTCATCATCTTCCTCCTCCCATCCCCGGCCATTTTCCCGACCGCCTCGTCGGATCTTTCGCCCTGTCAGCCAACCCCGCCTGAGTCTCCGCCTGAGCCTCCACTCCACACAGCCTCCTTCTCCGATTGACCCGGTCGTCTCCGAGCACCACAGCTCCACCACCACGATCTCCCATCCCCGGTCACCGTCCCTGACTTCTCGACCTCTTCCTTCCCGTCCTCCTCCTCCGTCGGGACATATTTTCCCGAGTAGTGCAACCTCACTGAGCAGCCATCGACTCCGATCAGTTTTAACCCTGATAACACTGTCAACCTCCACCTTCATCACCTTCGCCGTCTCAATCATCCCCTCGCTGGATCACCCAACCACCTTCTCGACCGACTCCCCTTCGTCCCCAGTTACCTCCACCGCCACCACAGACAACCACTGCCACCAGCATCACCATCTCCACCGCCAACATCATCCCCACCTCAACGTCACCGCCACCGTCATCACCATCTCCATCGCCACCGTCATCACTATCACCACCACCACCGTCTTCCTCGTCACGATCACCATCACCATCACTAATACCATCATCATCATCACCTGAAAACCCCACAGCCACCACCCGACTCCCCCGACCACCTTTTGCCACCACCTTAGCCACCTTCGACCCAGCCATCGCCTCCTACCTCACCGTCTCCACCACCATCAGTAATCCCCGCCACCACCTTAGCACGTCGACCACCGTCACCAATATTACCATCATCAATACCATCATCACCATTAACCCGACTCCATTCTCCTTCGTTCATCACCGGAGCCTACCGCCACTTTAGCCAACCACCCCCACGGCCTTTCCCCCATCGCCAATAAACCGTCATCGCCGTTGCAAGCTGCCGCTGCCGCTGCAAGCTGCTGCTGCCGCTGTCTGCCCTTGCCGCAGCTGCTGTCGGAGCTGTTGCTGTTGTTGTTACACACTGTGCTCGTCGAAGCACCGCCCTAACTCACCAGAGGTAGGCCGCCGATGAGCCAAAGACACCCCCCGGCCACGATCGAATAGATATACATACTTCCTTCTTTTCGTTATGTACGAATACGTCATCGTATTGTTTGTTGAATTTTGTGTGTGTGTGTGTGTGTTTATTTTAGAATAATAATAGTGTTATTGAATACCTCATTGTGTATATGTGTATATGTTTAGAATAGAAATTAGAGTTAGTATTTATCTCATAGTAATTATGATTATTTAATGTAAACACGTATGTTGACATAGAGTTTAGACAACTGGCCTTGTGCACGTATTTTGATAATATGTTAGCTAGGACTTATAATTTAGTATTATACGTATTTTAGTTGCGTAACATATTTTGATAATTTGTTGTCTTGATGTATACGGTAATTGAGGACATGACACGTGTACGTCTTGGCTCCATGCACACGCGACCCTGCTAGTTGACCAGTCGTGACCCCCTGCGTCAGTTCCTAATTTGCAGTATAGTTATAATTCCCGTGCATGAAGACTTAGATGGCTACCCACATCAGAGGTGTCCTAAAAATAAGTAGGATACCTGATACCCATGTGTTAGAGGTGCGACTTAGCACTTACACAAATTATAGCTGTGACCGTGACTGTAACATGTGAGAAATAATACCTTAGTGTACACCTACCCCCTTGACTAGTCAACCCTAGCCATCATATTTAATTAGAACGTTTAATTGGTATCTGCGTAACTCATGACATTGCGTAAGTCATACTTGTGTACATAATTAGCATAGTATAATATAGTGATTAATATTTATTGTTATTTATTCGTAGGCATCCAAGACGATACTACCTTGGCTGTTGGTTTCGGATCTTTACTTGTGCACACCACAGTTCCAGGCAAGTATAATTTGCCTTGTTGTACTGTTTAAATTTAGACATTATTTAGTTGTATGTTTTATTATTTTAATATTATATAACTGTGCGCGTCCGAGAAAGACTCGGGTACAGTCAATAAAGACGTTGACGTTAGGACTTGTGTCTGACCTAGTGTCTAGTGGACCCACCTAAAGTTGTGGAGTTATCAATATAACTCCCCAGGCCTTGATACATATCATTGCACGGCATAGAGTGAGTTCATGTAGGGACGCGTGCTTCATGCTTGACTGGCCATCGGTATGAGCAACATGTGTGACGGTATTTACCTTAGTCGTATATTTCTTTAGTGACTTGCATTATAGTACGAGATGTCCATGTCTCACTTGAGATTTATACATTAGCATTGGACGGAAAGGATAACTAGTAGGCGTATGGGACACCCACCTCTTTATTTATGCAGATTCTGCATTCTTCGGAGCGATACAGACGTTATTATTTATACAGATTCTGCGTTCTACGGAGCCATATAGACGTTATTACTAGTGCAGATTCTGCGTTCTACGGAGCAATACGGACGTTACTATATTCAGGTGTTGCGTTCTTCGGAGCATTACATTCGTCATTATATACGCGAGGGCCCTTGTTATGGGGGTATATGTGGCATATACTAGCCAGTCTTGACGATTGGTGAATTACGTCAGCATATGTCTAGCCTACACTTTCCATACGCACTAAGTTATCCTCAAATTGCATTTCACTTAGCTGGTTAGTTCTCCCTCGAGTTTTCACAGTATTTACTTTATGTCATATATTTTTGTATCTTTTTACGTCCCTCTGAGGACCTGGTTCCCTTCCAGATTATTTGTGCAGATCGCAGGATGCTTAATCTAGTAGAGTATGAACATCGTTGCAGGTATCTTTACAATTTCACGTATTACAGTAATGTACTATTTTTTATTTTTTATTATGCTTTTATAGCCTAGTGTTTATAGGCCTATGTTGTTCTTTTGGCCTATTCGAACGGATATATTATTAGGCTGCAGACTAATGATGCGTATCGTTCTTTCTTGAGTTTTATTTACCATGGATTGAGATTTAGTTTAGTTGTTGCATGTTAGAATTAGATATTTAGTTTGATCACTTGACCGTGGATAGCGTAAGTACGCTTTGTCGGGTCCATTAAATTAGAAAGTCCTACGGAGTTGTACCAGATGGCCAATGCCACATATCTGGTCCCATGTATTTTGGGGACTGGGGCGTGACACCCTCTTTTCTCGTGTATTCTCTGGGGCCGCATCATCACTACCTCCTTGACTTTCCTCCACTTGAGATGGCATCGATGCTGATAGAGTTGTCAAGATATGCGTATAGCTGGTAACTCTGGAGGCGAATAGGCTATCTTACCGAGAATCTTTCTCGTGGGCCCACTGAGTAGTGCCCGCACCGGCCGACGCCTGAGAAATGCCCCAGTCAGCCCAGTGAGTAGTGCCCTCACCAGCCCACTGAGTAGTGCCCGTACCAGTCGTCGCCTGAGAAGTACCCCAGTCAGCCCACTGAGTAGTGCCCGCACCAGCCGTCGTCCAAGAATTGTCGGCTCTATCCCAGTGAGAAGTGCGCTGGCCAGCCGGCTGAGAAGTGCCTGCACCGGCCGGCGCCTGAGAAGTGCCCTCGCCAACCGCTGTACACAACGGGTTGCTCACTGGATTATTTCCTAACCCTAAATCCTAATCATTTTAACCATAACCATAACACTAGCTACGTAGTAACGCTAACTACTAACACTAACATTAACTACTTAGAATTAGCAAAATAGTTATGATTAGGGTATAATCATAACTATTTTTCTAAAGAGTAGTATTAGACTATAACTAAAATTAAAATTACAATGAATGATTTTTCTGCCATCATACTAAATTAATTAAGAATATTAACTATCAAAACTAAAATGATTAAGTACAACTATTTAGAAAAATGATTAACATGTTAAATATTAACACTAACACTATATTATTTGATTTTTGTAAAAATATTTCTTCTGGCTTCATCATGCTAACAATTATAATAACATTCTAACCATTATAAGAATGACTAACAATATATATTTATACTAAATGATTATGGCTATTAGGATGAAGATTACAATTATAATTATGGCTATGATTGGAATTAGAATTAGATTCTACTTAACAAAACCGAAAAAAATTACTTAAAAAAATAAAAATATTACAAAACAAATCTCTCTTCTTGTTCTCCTTCTCTTCTTGTACCTACAAATTTGATTCTGCTCCTCCTTGTCTACTTCCTCTTCCACTCCACTCCAATACTATACCACTCTTCTTCTGTGGGTTCACCACTTCCTCCTCCCTCCTTATACATCCCACACACCAACCAACATTAAACCTCCCTCTCACCCACCCTATTAAACCAACCACCCTCATAAATCGCGGTCAAATCATATTAAATCTCTCTCTCACACACATTATTAAACCATCCAACCGAACCACACCCAACCGAATCGGAGTTGTCGAATTTTCGCCAACGCCGTTGGCGAAAATATGACATCCTAAATTTTAAAATATGATGGCCGTATCATCCACCCGGAGTTGCTAAATTTTTGCCAACTCAGTTGGCAAAAATATGCCATCCTGATTTTAAAATATAATATGCTACTTTTTTGCCACCGCAGATATTTTATTTTAAAATAAACTTTTTTTTGTAATTTATTTAAAAATATTTTTGGTGCATCAACTTTTTTGGGAATTTGGGATTACCAAATTTTTCGCGTGGGCCTCCCACCCGCCACCCCTCCACACGTCCAACTGTCGCTTGTGTATATCTAAATTTATCAAATTTATTTTGTTCCACCTAATTTAATTAAAATTAATTTTGTTACAGTAAATTTTTTGTATTTATAACCGTATGATAGCGAGAGAGGCTATTGTGATGGATAGAAAACCAGATGGCAAGAGAGGATCCATGACATGGAGTGACGAATCCGGAAGATGGAAGATGGAGTAGTGACGAATCCGGAAGATGGAAGATGGAGTGGTGGAGATGCGATAGTGGTTTCGATTTTCTGTCAGATCTTGTTCTCCTCTTTCTTTTCTTTTTCTTTTTTTTGCAATTTTTTCAGCAGAAGAAGATGGAGCAGATTTTTTTTGAGCCCCAGGAGAAAGGTGGCAAAACCAGAGGAGTTGAACATATACCGAAAGATTGGGAGGGGAACGCGGGAGAGAGGAGGAATGTCGAGAAGTTGGGTCCGACTCCCGACACTTGTAATGACTTCAAGAAAGTTGTGTCCAAGAGTTTCGAGCAGTGATACTGGGTCGGGTCAAACCGATTCAAAGATTTGAGGATAACTTAGTGCGTCTGGATCGAAAAAATAGTAGGTCAATAGTGAACCGGATCGAAAAACTGACCAGTTCAAAGATTTTTAAAACACTGGTTTCAAAGTGCCTCTGGGTCGACAAGCCGTAACTCAGCATCAAAGATCAACGTCACACGCGCTCTCTCGCTCTCGTAATTCTGCTATGTCCCTGTCAATGTGCATCTGATTGCTTGCTTAAGCGTACTAGTGCGCTCGACAAACTCAACCAAATAATAATAAAAATATTTTAGCAAATGTTCTCGTTACAAATATAGAAACTAGTATATACCTTCATTTATATTAAAAATTAGCAAATACCTCCATTCGTTTGTATACAATATTTAAAAATTTAAGATATATTTCTACTATTTAATAAAAAATTGATTATTTGACTCATAATGGAACATCTGTTAGTTTTTTTTAAATATGTGGAAATATATAATAGTTTTTATGTTTGTAGTGGAAATAATTGCTATAATTTTCCATGATAAAAAGAACATTAAATTTCTTTGGCACGTGAAGGCTCTCTGAACCTGATGCTTTCGAGAAATTTGGGAGTCAAATCCAAAAGGTTACGAAGGAGAGCAGAGATGGTAATCATGAACTTTAACATTTTCTCTTGCTTCAAGTTGTTTTTTGTTTATTGGTATGGTTTTGTTTATAAAGATGGATTTTTTTTATGTTTTATGTCACAGATTGTATGTTGAAAATACAAGATGTGAGTTGTCAGAGTTACATAATCCTTTATGTGAGAATTTAATAGAAATCAGCACACTCCATCCTTCCTTTGTGAAATCAGAGATGATTAACCGTGAGTGGAGGTGCTATGCTGCTCAAAGATGAGGACCCCAATGTACTAATAATAGCTCAGTATGTCTATTAATGATGGAATCAGATATCTTTTTAATTATTATCTAAATCTTTGATTCCATAGAACTTTTTTAGAAATTTTTTTATTTTTTGCAGGACAATGTATGTTGCTGATGCTGGTAACTATCGGACCGTTATAGATAAACAAGCACAATAAAGATGTTGTTCGAAGAAGCTGATGAATAACATTTCGTTATAATAAATTTGTCATCGGGGTACTTTCTTATTGAAAAAATTATTATTTACTGTTGAGTAAATTTGGTTAAATATTTTTTTGTTACATAAGATGGTATCTATATTTCTAACGAATTTTTTTTTATTGAAAAATAATGATTTTTGTTAATATGTCTGGTTGATGTTGTCTTTGATTATATAAAATGGTATCAATATCTCGAATGTGTTTAAATTTGATTATAACACTTTAGTTTAATCCAAATATTTTTTGGAGTCTGATCTTTTTGTGGACTTCGACATAGTAGATTACTTATCTTTGTACAATTTAAATATTTTTTTTATCTTTTAATTGATTTGTAAACTCTGACATTTTTCTAAAAAAAATACTTTCTAAATTTTATAGTCAAATACGATTAAAGTTGTTAAAATATTATATTTAGAAAGTTTAATTTTTGTTGAGTAAGTTTGGTTCGATATTTTCTATGTTAAATAAGATGATATCAACATTTGTAACAGAAAAAACATCCTACCCAAAAATAGTAATTTTTTATATAAGTTTGGTTGAATGTTATCATTTCTATATAAAATGATATCAATATTTCTAAAAACACATGTTGCACACGAATGGAGTGTGCTACGACACTAACGAACCTTTTGTGATTACAAATGAAATGGAGAAAAAAAATATTACACAAATTTAATCATTTCATGTTTAAATATGTAAAAAATAATAATATATAAAATCGAAGTTGGGATGAGCCTTACTATTGATGCTCTATAATTATTTTTAGGGATTAAGCTATTAGATATAACTTCTATCTTTAATTAGGGGTGAGCATTATTCTGTTTTGGACTGAAAATCAAACCAAACAGAATAAGAGATTCAGTCCAGTTTGAAAAAAAAATCAGTTCGGTTTTGATTTTGGAAAATACTAAAATTCGTTATTTGATTTTGATTTCGGTTTGGGTTTGGGTTTGGGTTTGGGTTTCGGCCCCAAAACCGAAAATCGAACCCTAATTCTATCCATTTTTTGTGATTAAAAATATGTATATTTTAAAAACAAAAATTATATGTATATGTTTTGAAACCCAATTTTGAACACATGTCTTTAATCCTGACCGTTCTGCTCTTTATTCTTTTGTTTTTGGTGCCAATGATTACTCAGTTTTATTATATAGATGTTGTCTTATTATATAATTGTATTATTTTCAAATAGTAGACACCAAAATTTTAGTTGGAAAAATATGGTAGGCAAAAAAATTATTTAACAAAATACTCAACTTAGTGTCATGTCATCATTATATTTATTTTAAATAAGTATAACCCAAACTGGTGACCTGCATGGGCCACCACAAAAACATGTCACGCCCCAGTCCCAAAATACGTAGGACCAGGAATACGTGACACGCCAGCTACGCATTCGACCAGACTCGGGTCTGACTCGAATACGTATAAGCTGTAATATAAAGGGCACTATCTAGATATTCCATAAATGTAAACCTCTATGTCTCAATCCACAATGTACAACAGTATACAAGAAAGAGCTATATGTGCTAGAGTCGGCCGCCCAATAACACACTAACTCGAATAGACTCGAGAAGAAGTATGAGTCTATAAAAACTAGGCTACAACAGCAGATAAAATAAATAATGTGAAATAACCATAATGCCGGTAGATATAATGTGAGTACCTGGTACCATGCACGCAAGACATGCAACTCCAATAGTACCTCCAAGTGCTCCGTAATCGTCAATGCTGCAAAACTGGCAGGGAACCAGGTCCTCAGAGGGACGTAACAAGGTACAGAAATACAACATGCCAAGTAAACAGAAAGTACAAGTGCACGACAGGGTACTCTATCATAACCAAACAAGTGTGACACAGTTTAAAGACAATGTTCGACGCGTGGGCTGTCCCAAGTAAACCGGACATGGAAACACACGGCACGTACCGCAGCTCCGGGCAAGGAGTCACACGGGTGGTACAACTACTCTAGATACATGATCACTACAGAAATAGTATATATACATATATAAGCGCGTGCAGAGTAGCCCAAACGTCTAGTAACTGTCTTCCCCTTCCCAAGCGGTCAACGATTGTGCGCTGAACCTGAACCTCTATCTAACAGTCTCGACACACGGAAGATAACTCACAGACGCGACCCTAAGGTCGTCCCAGTCTCTGGTCATGATGTCAGTATCAGGATACAGGAATCTGGCACGATCACAGTGTATGAGTGTGTCCTGGGGTGTCGATATACTCAGGTACGCATATCGGGATGCTACAAAACATTCAACAATCCTTCTAAGGCGTTACGACGTACGTCTTCACCCGGTTGTGAAGCGGTCGCGAAGTATCGAACGTCAACATAACTATGTGCACAATATATATAACGAAATAATCAATATCTGTAAACTGAAATACATGGTGGCAAGGTACACTTGCCTGCGTGCGGCTGCTGATGACGGGGATCTGGTACCGCGTCCAAGTCCTCAGGTCCCGCAGTACCTAGAGATGAATTACAAACCAGAATCAATAATCTATTTCACGACAGACAGGTGTGCTACACACATCTACACCTAAACTCAGTCTCAGCTACGACTCACAGGGACAAGTCACTAGAGGGTTGACCACAGTTGACTATCGGTACGATACGTCAAATCACCTAGTCATTCATAACACATCATCAAACCATCCTCAAAACACAGTTTATGATTTTAAGTTCCTCGTTTAATGTCGTTGTTACCAATCACCATATGAACTACTCTTCAATTAACTCTTTGTTATAAGTCAGCTCTCCTCTAATAATCATTGTCTATCAACCCTCGTGAACATTACTCAAGTATTCCATCCCTTCTCACTGTGTATGGTACACAGTTACATATTCGTATTCCTCAATTGATTTTCGTCACTAGTTATCAAGTCCTCAAAATAATGAGCATCTTAATGACATCACCTCCCCTTTACCATAAATTACCTGCTCTTCAAGGATAATTATCTTACATGTAAAAATAATGTAATATACTCTAAATCTTGATGCATTCAACCTCAAACTCAACAAACCATATTTAAACCTTAAACCAAATCTAAATTCATTCACTTACATAATATTCATAATATCTTATTAAAATTCAAATCCCCGACCTTCATGCGAATCATTGAAATCTATTTTAATTTATGCAACCAAAAACCCTAAAACATACTAAACATCATTAACACAAACTCGAACCATTAAAATCCATATTCGCATCAATCATCATTAGACTTAACCAATATAAACCTTAATCACATAGTTCAAGTATTCCCCATACTAACCATATATATCCATATCATAGATACACCACCCTAACTAACATTCACATTTCTATGCATATAAATGAATCTTATTTAAAATATTAATAAATTCTAGAATTAAAATAAGAGAGGGGAGAGTCGACCTCGACGAGGTTGTCGACGCCAGAGCACGGCCGGTGGAGGGTGGCCGCGGTGATGGTAGTAGTGTTGATGTTGGTGGAAGCTAAGGGTGGTGATGGTGATGCTGAAGTCGGACGGGAAGGAGCGGGGGAAGTCGGACGGGGATGTACAGCCGGCAGGTCTAAAATTCGGACAGCGGGTCGGTTGGTGAATGGTGGTCTCGGCAGGATTGGATGGAGAGCGCGGCTCGAGCGGGGTCAGCCACTGCTCGGTCGACGGAGAGCAGCGGGGTCGGGCCGCTGATCTGGCCGGAGGGGGTCAACCACTGCTCGGTCGACGGAGAGCAGCGGGATCGGGCCGCTGATCTGGCCGGAGGGGGTCAGCCACTGCTCGGTCGACGGAGAGCAGCGGGGTCGGGCCGCTGATCTGACCGGAGGGGCAACTCGACGCCGGGGTGTGGGTGATGAGCAGCTCGCGGAGGGGGCTCAGCCGGAGCATGGACAGCAGAGCGGTGCGGTCCGACAGCAGCTCCGGTCGGGTGGAGGAACGGTCGACTCGCGGGGTGCAGCATCTCGGCTGGAGCTATTTGGTCGGCAGGCCGGATGGGGACTTCTCAGGAAGAAGGAAGGATGAGGAAGAAGAATGTAAGAAGAAGAAGAAAAATATGGGAAGAAGGTTACGTATGAAATGAGGAGGAGGGAGGAGAGAGAGAGGGGGTGGGGTTTTCTATGCATTGGGATTAGGGCCGACTTGGGAGGAGTGAAGGTGGGTGATGTGTTGATTTATAGGAGTGTGTGAAGGAGATGGAGGGATGTGATCAACCCATTCAAAATGAATGGTTGTGATTGTTCATGAAGAGGAGAGGGTTTTCTTCATGAGGGGTGAATGGGTGGGTGAGAATGGGACCCTATTTTGGGACCCTCTCATTAGTTCTTGGCCAATAGGGTGGTGCCACACAATTCAATAATTGTAACTTAGCCCCGTAAATTCGGGAAATTACATGGACACATGAAATAACACAAAAATTACGGAGAAAATATATTTAGAAATTTCCATGGTGAGAGGGTGTTGTGCGTTAGGCACGGGTTTAATTAGGAAGACATTGGAATTAATTTAGGATTAAAATTGGGATTTACAAAGTTGGTATCCCCGATTTAAAATAGAAATAAAGTGTCCCGCGAATTTAATTTAATTGGGGCACTTGGGGTCAAAATCCGGAAATGACGCAAAGGCCAAAAATGGTGGGGGCTTGGAGTCAGTCTTGGACCCTTTAGTTGGTCCGGCTCAACGGGTTAAGTTGGTATCTTAAAATTTAGGGTAACGACACAGGTGTCCGACACGGAATTAAATATGGATTACGATTTTTGGAATGTTGCACAATTAATTTAGAGCACAATAAAACTGATTTCAAAAGACGAAAAAGTCCAATGCCCAATTTGGCGGGTCAAGACGAAAGTACATTAGCCCGATGAAATTTATGGGCTGATATTGGGCTCCGAATAAATTAGGAATGACTGGGCGCGCCAAGGGTTTAATTAATTGAATTTAAAACCAGATAAACTTATCTCTACTCTAAACCTCGACATCTGCTATCAAATTTTTTCCAAATCCACTCTAACTCTCTACAAAATAAATCGAGGGGGTTTACATTCTTCCCAATTTAGAAAAATTTCGTCCCCGAAATTAACAGTAAAGCACGATAATATCTAGCAGAATTTTAAAACAATCTAGAAATCAAATGCCGTACGTAAATCATACCTTGCTCCTCAAATAAGTACGGAAATCGCTGCCGAATAGAATCCTTGCGCTCCCAAGTAGACTCGCCTGGTGAATGGTGCTTCCATGCCACTCTGACCAGTCGAATCGTCTGCCCTCTAAAAGTCTTCTCGCTGCGATCGAGGATCTCAACTGGCTACTCTACGTAAGACAGACTGGGCCCGACTGTAATCTCCTAATGATCAAGCACGTGGCTAGGGTCTGCGACATATCTCCTCAGCTGCGATACGTGAAATACGTCATGTACTCCCTCTAATGATGGAGGTAATGCAAGACGGTAAGCTACTTCGCCAACTCGTTCCAAAATATCAAAAGGTTCGATGTACCTCAGACTCAGCTTGCCTCTGCCTCCGAATCTGATGGTACTACGAGTGAGCGATATCCTCAAATACACATGGTCACCCTCCTTGAATTCCAATGGTCTGCGGTGCGCATCTGCCCAGTATTTTTGTCTGTCTTGTGCTGCACGCAGGTGGCTCTGAATCTGCTTGACCTTCTCCACTGTCTGTGTCACTAACTCTGGACCAAGTATTTGACGCTCTCCCACGTCACTCCAATAAACTGGCGACCTACATGGGCCACCACAAAAACATGTCACGCCCCAGTCCCAAAATACGTAGGACCAGGAATACGTGACACGCCAGCTACGCATTCGACCAGACTCTGGTCTGACTCGTATAAGTTGTAATATAAAGGACACTATCTAGATATTCCATAAATGTAAACCTCTATGTCTCAATCCATAATGTACATCAGTAAACAAGAAAGAGCTATATGTACTAAGGTCGGCCGCCCAATAACACACTAACTCGAATAGACTCAAGAAGAAGTATGAGTCTACAAAACTAGGCTACAACAGCAGATGAATAATCAATGTAAAATAACCATAATGCCGGTAGATATAATATGAGTACCTGGTACCATGCTCGCAAGATATGACACTCCATCCGTATCTCCAAGTGCTCCGTATTCATCTATGCTGCAAAACTGGAAGGGAACCAGGTCCTCAGAGGGACGTAACAAGGTACAAAAATATAGCATGCCAAGTAAACAGAAAGTACAAGTGCACGACAGGGTACTCTATCATAACCATCTAGTGTGACACAGTTTAAAGACAATGTTCGACGCGTGTGCTGTCCAAAGTAAAACCGTAGCTCCGGACACGGAAACACGCGGCACGTACCGCAGCTCCGGGCAAAGAGTCACACGGGTGAAACAGTTATACTAGATACAGGTATCACTACAAAATACTACATATATATAAGCGCGTGCAGAGTAGCCCAAATGTCTAGTAACTGTCTTCCCCTTCCCCAAGCGGCCAACGATTGTGCGTAGAACCTGAACCTCTAACTAAAGTCTCGACACAAGGAATTTAACTCAACAGACGCGACCCTAAGGTCGTCCCAGTCTCTGGTCATGATGTCAGTATCAGGATACAAGAATCTGGCACGATCACAGTGTATGAATGTGTCCTGGGGTATCGATGTACTCAGGTACGTGCATCGAGGTACTGTGAAGCATCTAGCAATTATTCTAAGACGTTACGTCGAATGTCAACACCCGGTCGTGAACCGGACACGGAGTATCGAACATCAACATAAATATGCGTACGAGTACATAAAGAGCAACAATATCTGTAAACTGAAATACAGGGTGGCAAGGTACACTTGCCTGTGTGCGGCTGTTGATGACATGGATCTGGTACCGCGTCCAAGTCCTCAGGTCCCGCAGTACCTAGAGAAGAGATACAAACTAGAATCAATAATCTATTCTACGACAGACAGGGATGCGACACACATCTATACCTAAGCTCGGTCTCAACTAATATTTCACAGTCCTCAATCCTTGATCCTTGATCCGAATAATATCTATCACCAAATCAAACCTCCGTATAATATCATCAGATATTAGCTCTACTAATAACCACTGTTTTGTTATCACTGCATCTTTTTACTACCATTTAACCTGTTCCTCAATTTACCGTCAATTGCTTGGAACAATCATATCCGACCTTAATACTCAAGCAGTCATAAGCTCTTTAAAACTTCATTTTAATTACTTATGACGAATAACCCCAAGTTCACCATTAAATCCTTATCTCAAGTCATTATAATCCACATTCACCTAAATCAACATTGTTCAAGTACTATACTATACTAACCATATATATGCCAACAATATAAAACCATTAACCCTAAACGCTATATCCACATATATGCTCAAGACACTACATCATGTACAACCATTGATACCTAGGCCCTAGCTGACATTTACACAAGGATATATAAATTAAAATCCTATCTAAACTCTAGCTTAAATCTGAATTTAAACAAGAGAGGGGGAGATATACCTTGACGTGGTTGTTGATGCCGGAGTGGCTGGTGGTGAAGAAGCTAGGCAGGAGGTTGGTCTGAGATCGAGGGGGTGGCCGGGATAGGTCGGACGGGGAGGAGATGAATAAACTGGCTGGAGAATGCTGCTGTCGGGCCAGACGGCGGTCGTGGGCTGACTGCAGCCGGAGCGGGCTGACTGTTCAGCCGGAGCGGGGGAGAGAGCTCTCAGGCGGTCGGGGGAATGGAGCTCTCAGCCGGTCGGGGGTGGCTCAGCCGCGCGGGGACGATCACAGCGGGGGGATGGAGCTCTCAGCCGGTCGGGGTGACTCAGCCGAGCGGGGACGATCACAGCGGAGGGATGGAGAGAAGCACAGTACAGACAGAGCAGTTACTGCGGGCCAGAGCGGCGGCACCGCCTGGCCAGAGTTGGGCCGTCGGCCGGAGTACTAGAGTCGGGGTGGGTGATTATGAAGGATAATGGAAGAGGAAGAAGAGGCTAAGGAAGAAGAAGAAGGAAATAAAGGAGGGAGAAGAAACTTGGAGTTTCCTTTGCATGAAGAAAATAAATGGTGGAGGAGAGAGAGATTTTTGGGATTAGGGCCGGTAGGTGTTATGTGTTGAGGGTGGGGGAAAGGTTACTTTATAGGGGAATGTGAGGAGTAGATGGAGGGTTGGGATCCTTCCATTCAAAATGGATGGTTGGGATTAAACATGAAGGAAAAAAGGTTTCTTCATGTGGGGAATGAGTGGGTGAGAATGGGACCCTATTTTGGGACCCTCTCATAAGTTCATGGCCAATAGGATGATGCCACACAATTATATAATTGCAACTTAGCCCCGTAAATTCGGGAAATTGTATGGACACATAGAATGACACAAAAATTGCGGGGAGAAATATATTTAGAAATTTCTAAGGTGAGGGGGGATTTGTGCGTTAGGCACGGGTTTAATTAGGAAGGCATTGGAATTAATTTAGGGTTAAAGTTGGGATTTACAAAGTCAGTATCCCTGATTTAAATAGGAACAAAGCGTCCCGCGAATTTAATTTAATTGGGGCACTTGGGGTCAAAATCCGGAAATGACGCAAAGGCCAAAAATGGTGGGGTCTTGGAGTCAGTCTTGGACCCTTTAGTTGGTCCGGCTCAACGGGTTAAGTTGGTATCCCAAAATTTAGGGTAACGACACAGGTGTCCGACACGGAATTAAATATGGGTTACGATTTTCGAATTGTTGCGCAATTAATTTAGAGCACACAAAAAATTGATTTTAAAAGACGGAAAAGTCCAATGCCTAATTTGGCGGGTCAGGTCAGAAGTACAATAATTGAACAAATTTTATTGGCTGACATTGGGCTCCGAAAAATCAGAAAATGATGGGGCGCGCCAAGGGTTTTAATTAATTGAATTAAATTCCAGATAAATTATCTCTACGCTAAACCTCGACATCTGCTATCAAATTTTTTCCAAAACCACTCTAACTATCTACGGAATAAATCGAGGGGGTTTACATTCTTCCCAACTTAGAAAAATTTCGTCCCCGAAATTAAAAGTAAAGCACGATAATACCTAACAGAATTTTAAAACAACTAGTAATCAAATGCCGTACGTAAATTCGTACCTTGCTCCTCAAATAAGTACGAGAATCGCTGCCGAATAGAATCTTCGCGCTCCCAAGTAGACTCGCCTGGTGAATGGTGCTTCCATGCCACTCTGACCAGTCGAATCGTCTGTCCTCTCAAAGTCTTCTCGCTGCGATCGAGGATCTCAACTGGTTGCTCTACGTAAGACAGACTGGGCCCGACTGTAATCTCCGAATAATCAAGCACGTGGCTAGGGTCTGCGACATATCTCCTTAGCTGCGATACGTGAAATACATAATGTACTCCCTCTAATGATGGAGGTAATGCAAGACGGTAAGCCACTTCGCCAACTCGTTCCAAAATGTCAAAAGGTCCGATGTACCTCGGACTCAACTTGCCTCTGCCTCCGAATCTGATGGTACCGTGGGTAGGCGATATCCTCAAAAATACATGGTCACCCTCCTTGAACTCTAATGGTTTGCGGTGCGCATCTGCCCAGTGTTTCTGTCTGTCCTGTGCTGCGCGCAGGTGGCTCTGAATCTGCTTGACCTTCTCTACTGTCTGTGTTACCAACTCTGGACCCAGTATCTGACGCTCTCCTACGTCACTCCAACAAACTGGCGACCTACATTTCCTGCCGTACAGTGCCTCATAAGGTGCCATCTGTATGCTGGCCTGGTAACTGTTATTGTAGGAGAATTCCACCAAGTGTAGGTGGTCCTCCGAAGATCCTCCAAAATCAATCATGCATGCCCTCAACATATCCTCTAATATCTATATCGTGCGCTCTGACTGTCCATCAGTCTGTGGATGATACGCAGTACTGAACTTGAGTCGAGTTCCTAGGCTCTCCTGCATACTCCGCAAAAAATATGACGTGAATCTGGAATCACGATCCGATACGATGCTGCCTGGCACTCCATGTAATCGTACTATCTGCCTCATATACATGTCAGCTAGTATCTCTGTGGATTGCCCAACTCTGAAGGGCAAGAAATATGCAGACTTGGTGAGTCTGTCTACGACAACCCAAACTGCATCCTTCCCGCTAGGGCTCCGCGAGAATCCTGTGACGAAGTCCATGGTAATGTGTTCCCACTTCCACTCGGGAATGGGGAGTGGCTGCAATAATCCTGCAGTCCTCTGATGTTCAGCCTTGACTTGTTGACAAACTAAACACTTCGCCACAAATCTTACAATTTCCCTCTTCATCCCATGCCACCAGAAATGCTGTCTCAAGTCTCGGTACATCTTCGTACCCCTGGGATGAATGGAATAAATCGAGCTATGAGCCTCGGTCATCAACTCTTGGCGTAGCTCGCCACTCAGAACATATAGGCGATCTTCGTACCTCAATGTTCCGTCTTCATGAATTCTGAGTCCCGTCTGTATGCCGGCTTCTGTTCTCTCTCGCGGACGTCGAAATCTCGCATCTGTAGGTAATGCTACCTTGATCCTCTCAATCAAAGTAGACTGAACCTCAAGACTGGCCATCTGTCCATCCATGCCTGGCAATACAATCTCTATCCCAAGCTCCTGGAGATCCTCTAGCAACTGTCGCTGCATCGTCAGAAAGTATGCCATGGGCTTCCTGCTTAAGGCATCTGTTACGACATTTGCCTTGCCAGGGTGGTACTACAACTCAATGTCATAATCTGTCATCAACTCTAGCCAATGTCTCTGCCTCATGTTGAGCTCCTTCTGTGTGTAGACGTACTTCAGGCTTTTATGATTTGTATAATCTCAACACGCTCACCGTAAAGGTAATGTCTCCATAGCTTTAGTACAAATATCACCGCAGCTAGCTCCAAGTCGTGCGTCGGGTTGTTCTTCTCATGAACTCTCAACTATCTCGATGCGTAGGCTATCACCTTGCCGTGTTGCATCAGTACACATCCCAATCCGCTCCCTGACGCATCACTGTACACTACAAATCCTCCTGATCCTGAAGGTAGTGTCAAAATCGGTGCTGATGTCAGATGCTTCTTCAGCTCATTGAAAGCCGCCTGACACTCGTCGGTCCAGATAAACTCTTCGCCTTTATGCGTCAGTCGCGTCATAGGCGCAGCTATCCTCGAGAAGTTTTTCACGAACCTCCGATAATATCCGGCAAGTCCGAGGAAGCTTCTAACCTCCGTAACTGATGTAGGGGTAGGCCAGGTCTCTACTGCAGCTATCTTCTCTGGGTCAACTGATAGTCCATCTCCGGTGATTATGTGTCCCAGAAATGGTACTTTATCCAAGAAGAACTCACATTTGCTGAGTTTGGCGTACAGCCTCTCATGTCTCAGCGTCTCCAACACGATCCTGAGATGCCTCTCATGCTCCTCCTGACTCTTGGAATATATCAAGATGTCGTCTATAAATACCACCACGAACTTATCTAAGTACTGGTGGAAAACCTTGTTCCTCAAGCTCATAAATACTACTGGCGTGTTAGTCAAACCAAACGGTCATGACTAGAAACTTATAGAGCACATACTTCGTCCGAAGAGCCGCCTTCGGAATGTCTTCTCTTTGTACCTTGATCTGATGATAGCCTGATCTGAGATCGATCTTCGAGAATACATATGCGCCACTTAGCTAATTCAACTGTACTGTCCCGTCTTTCTTCGGCACAATTAAGATGGGTTTTCCCCCTATGGAGAAACACTAGCCCGACTGAAACTCTTGTCCAAGTGATCCTTTACTATGGACCTTCAACTCAACCAACTCTTTCGGTGCTAGTCTGAACATGGGAAAATAATTGGCTCCGCTCTTGGAGTCAACTCTATAGCAAATTCTATCTCTCTGTCAGGTGGCAGGCCGGAAAAATTATCTAGAATTACACCCTCAAACTCTGATATAACATGGTGGTACACTGGTTCACCTCCTGCATTGTATACCCCTAAGGTAGATGGGCACCATACTCCTGGGCTTTCTGAACTCAACTCAGGGTAACCTGGTGGCCTAAAAATATAAATGCAGATACGTCGATAATCTAGTGTCGCGTGGTATTGGCTCAATCAACTCATGCTAGGATAGTGTCATCTTCCAGACTTAACCTCAAAATAAATCCTCCTGTTCTGTTTACCACAGTTATCCTTTTAAAAGAAAATTTTCTCCCCTGCCTAAAGTATAATTTCACTTCTCCTCAAATTTTCCCTAAAATTTTTATTCCTCGAGTTTTCTTCCTTTCGTTATTTATCTCTCCAAGTCATAATTATAATTATAATAATGATGTCACCCAAGCACATACTAAAATTTCTGGTATTAGATCATCATCTTCCGAGCGAGAGCTTGAAATTTTATCTCCTCTAGTCCATAATATCATTGCTGATATTGCTATCATATCCAACCACTAGTTTCCATCATCAGGCTATGCATTCCCATAAATCATTCTAGGTCATGATCAACAATCCTTCTAGCTCTCAGTGCTTCCAAGATTACTGTTACCTCACGCACGGGTAGGGTACTAGTGGGTCCAACTCTCTTGCCAACCTTCCCTACTAGATCTAGAACCCAAAGAACCCATCAATCTATCCTGATAGGGTAACAATCTTCTCAGAGAAAGGTATACGAATTATGTCTCCTGCCGTCTGGTCTTCGATCTTCTTCAGAAGTGAAATCATCAGTCACAAGCATTCGTCTTCCTGAACAATAGGGGACGAGAAACAAGAATAGCGAGATTGACGAAGATTGAACGATTGCAAATTGGAAGTCCAAGGGCGATAATCACATACAATGAGTTTTTAAAATCGATTATGGATTGAGATCCTATTCAACAATCATAACATCTTTTCCTAATTTGCAGGCTCGCTTGGCACAGTCAGGTGACCAAGATGATTTAAATTTGACCGGCATGGGCCACCACAAAAATATGTCACGCCCCAGTCCAAAAATACGTAGGACCAGGAATACGTGACACGCCAGCTACGCATTCGACCAGACTCTGGTCTGACTCGAATACGTATAAGCTATAATATAAAGGGCACTATCTAGATATTCCATAAATGTAAACCTCTATGTCTCAATCCACAATGTACATCAGTAAACAAGAAAGAGCTATATGTGCTAAGGTCGGCCGCCCAATAACATACTAACTCGAATAGACTCGAGAGGAAGTATGAGTCTACAAAACTAGGCTATAACAGTAGATGAATAATCAATGTAAAATAACCATAATGCCGGTAGATATAATGTGAGTACCTGGTACCATGCTCGCAAGATAGGCCACTCCATCAGTATCTCCAAGAGCTCCGTAATCGTCTATGCTGCAAAACTGGCAGGGAACCAGGTCCTCAGAGGAACGTAACAAGGTACAAAAATATAGCAAGCCAAGTAAACAGAAAGTACAAGTGCACGACAGGGTACTCTAACATAACCAACTAGTGTGACACAGTTTAAAGACAATGTTCATCGCGTGGGCAGTCCAAAATAAAACCGTAGCTCCGGACACGGAAACACACGGCACGTACCGCAGCTCCGGGAAGGAGTCACACGGGTGGTACAACTACTCTAGATACAGGATCACTACAGAAATAGTATATATATATATATAAGCGCGTGCAGAGTAGCCCAAACGTCTAGTAACTGTCTTTCCCTTTCCAAGCGGTCAACGATTGTGCGCTGAACCTGAACCTCTATCTAACAGTCTCGACACACGGAAGATAACTCAACAGACGCGACCCTAAGGTCATCCCAGTCTCTAGTCATGATGTCAGGATCAGGATACAGGAATCTGGCACGATCGCAGTGTATGAGTGTGTCCTGGGGTATCGATGTACTCAGGTACGTGCATCGAGTTGCTATGAAGCATCTAGTAATTATTCTAAGACGTTAAGTCGAAGGTCAACACCCGGTTGTGAACCGGACACGGAATATCGAGCATCAACATAAATATGCGCACGAGTACATAAAGAACAACAATATCTGTAAACTGAAATACAGGGTGGCAAGGTACACTTGCCTGCGTGCGGCTGCTGATGACGGGGATCTGGTACCGCGTCCAAGTCCTCAGGTCCCGCAGTACCTAGAGATGAGATACAAACCAGAATCAATAATCTATTCTACGTCAGCGGGGTTGCAACACTCCGCTACACTAAACTCAGTCTCAATACTCAATTGATTAACTAATATTTCACAGCCCTCAATTCCTGATTCATGATCCGATCTAATACCTATTTCCAAATCATTTGCCCGTACAACATCATCAAATATTAGCTCTACAAATAACCACTGCTTTGTTATCACTGCATCTCTTTACTACCATTTAACCTGTTCCTCAATTAACTGTCAATTTCTTGGAACAATCAAATCAGCCCCTAAAACTTGATACACCCAAAACCCTCATTTATCCATATTCTCACCAACCATATATAACCTGAATTAAATCTAATAATCAACCCTGCAGTTATCCATCAATTCCCTATTATGACATGTAAAACAACTCCTTAAACAAACATTATTAAACACAGGGTTCATTGTCTTACTACACTACCTAAGCACTAAATTATATTAGACCTCATTGAATCAACCTCAAGTCATTAAAAAATCCATATTCCATTATTCCTCGTTAGCCTTAACCATTGTTAACCCTAGTCATAAAATTCAAGTACTACATTAGCCATATTTATCAACATGTTATACACAACCCTAGCTAGTATTCCCATCTCCATATATATAAATAACAACCCATTAAATATGATATATAAAAATCTGGAATTTTAAAACAAGAGAGGGGGAGAGTGAACCTCAACGAGGTCGTCGACCGAGGTTGGCTGGAGAACCGCGAGTCCGTAGGGTGGTGGTGGTGATCGGCTAAGGTGGTGGTGGAGATGATGCAATGGTGTTAGCCGGAGGGGGGTCGGTAGGGTGGAGGAAGAGATCGGATAAGGAGGTGGTGGAGAGAGCTGGTGACGGGAGGTGGATCGGCAGGGTGGACTGCTCCGCCGGAGCTGGACGCACGCGGCGGGGACGCCGGCCTGGCGGTGGGGACGCATGGCCGCAGGGGGATCGTGCTACACTGGAGCGGGGATGGCGGTGCACTGTGCGGGGGTATGCAGCGGAGGGTGCTCGGCGTGGGCTGCTTCGGTCTGGAGGAGACCGGATGGCCGGAGACGCACGCTAGAACTCGGCGGAGGGGCTGCTCCGGTCTGGAGTGGGGTCGGCCGGAGTAGTCACTACAGTGAGGAGAGAAGAATATGGGAAGAAGAAGAAGGAGAATGATGGAGGAAGAAGAAGAATAGAGGGAAGAGGTTTCCTTGCATGAAGAACTTAAATGGAGGAGGAGAGAGAGAGTAGTTTTTGGGATTAGGGCCGGTGATGTTTGGTTGAGGGTGGGGTGAGATGTGACTTTATAGGGGAGTGTGTGGAGATGATGGGTGGTTGAGATCATTCTATTTAAAAATGGATGGATGGGATTTTACATGGAGAGAATGAGGTTTCTTCATGAGGAAAATGAGTGGGTGAGAATGGGACCCTATTTTGGGACCCTCTCATAGTTCTTGGCCAATAGGATGATGCCACACAATTCAATAATTGCAACTTAGTCCCGTAAATTCGAAAAATTGTATGGACACATAAAATGACACAAAAATTGCGGAGAAAAATTTATTTAGAAATTTTCATAGAATATCTATTTCCGCGAAGCCCTAGCGGGAAGGATACAGTTTGGGTTGTCGTAGACAGACTCACAAAGTCTGCACATTTCTTGCCCTTCCGAGCTGGGCAATCCACAGAGATACTAGCTGACATGTATATGAGGCAGATAGTACGATTATATGGAGTGCCTGTCAGCATCGTATCGGATCGTGAACCTTTATCATAATAAACCAAGAATCCAACTAAACTGTCAATTTTTATTTTTTTTCTAATAGGGAATGATAATTTTTTCTCTTCCTCATGTAGTTTTTGTTTTCCTCACAAAAGTAAATAGCATAATCTTTTTTTTTTATTATATTTTTTTCACTTAAAATTTAATTTAAAACTAAAAGATAATCATATGTAAGTTATAAAATTTATCAACAGAAGATATGGTTCACAGGAGATATTTGTTCCCCCCAACTTGAATAAGATCGAGAAGCCATGAATTAAGGCCCACGATCCCCATAACACAACAAAGCGAATTATTTATGGGTTACTTACATATTTTAGTTGCTCTGGGTTGGTTTTGTAAAATGCTAAATTGTTTGGATTTCATGATTGTTGTTTTGTATAAATGTGACTTAGCAGTCAAGTCCTGCAGATGAAGATGATGTTCGAAGATGTTGACAAATAACATTTTATTATATTATTTCTGGTCAAGTGAGTGATTTCTACACTGAAAGTTAAGTTTTGTTGGATATTTTTTTGTTTGTTAAATAAGATGATATCAACATTTTTAACATAAAAAATATTCTATCGAAAATTACAAATGTTTTAAATTAAGTTTAATTTTATGTTATGTTTGCTAAACGTGCAATATTATATGTGTAATATATTTGACAAATATTAATACTATTTTATGTTGTAAAGATAACATGCAATCAAACTTGTACATGTGAGTGAAAGTTTGACCACGTCATGATGATTAACAATATACTAATAATAAATTCGTGGCTTCGGTTGTTAGGGGATCGTGGGCCTAAATTTCTTCCATTTGAAGCAAGTAAAGTTGTTTTAGTAGTCGTCTATTTTTGGATGCTGTTTTTTTTTTTCTTTTTTTTTCTTTCTTTGTTGGAAATTGACCACTTAATATTTAAACTTTATAATACTGTGCCTAGTGAACATTAGCTGTATTCTTGACTTTGTCCATATTTTTTACTATACGTTTATCCCCATTCTAAACTAATCGAAACAAGCATTTCAAAATTGTATGGATGGAATAGCAAATGTCTTTCACATGCGGAAAGGACAACCATTATCAAATCAATATTATCCTTCGTCCCCACTTACTACTTATCCTCTTATCTTCTTCCTAAACGTTACTACCATTATCAAAAGTTTTCAAGCTTTTCCAAATCTAGCCGTCAATTCTGTTGGGGGGACACGGATTCACATAGAAAACTTTATTTTAGTGATTGAAAAAACTTCACTAAATCTAAAACTCAAGGTAGACATGGAATCAGAGATCAAGAGACCAGCAACCAAGTATTAATATCCAAACTGACATTGAGGTTTCTGACGAATCCTAATGCTACATGGGTGCAATCATGTTGGTGTTTTTGTCTATGGACTAGTAAAAGATAGTTCTACATTGGCTACACCACCTGGTGAGTATCTCAATATAATATTTTGTATGTGTTTAGGTGTATACATGGGGTGTGGTGGCGCACATGAGTTTCATGTGAGAGTGTTTTATTAGGAGGAAAAATGATTTAACTCCTCCATGAAAGCTTTTAAGCTTTTTGTCATGCTCTTGGATATTATTCCATAGAAGTTAAGCCCCAAAGACTCGGACTCAAGGACGCAAAGTGAGCACTTAGCACGCCAGCATCATCGCAAGGCGCTCGTTTTATGCTCGTGTTGCATGAGCGGACTATGCACTGGGCTGCGATTGTGGGATGTGCTGAGCGGGTGCTAAATGGGCGCTGAGCGGGCTATGCATTGGGCTGCGATTGTGGGATATCAATTTTGTATATTGACTTTTTAGTCCCACACCGGAAAGAAGAGGAGGATGGGATTTCATGATTCCCTATATAAAGAGCCCTCTAGCCTCATTTTGAGACACCAAAAATTGAGAAAGATGAGTTCAAATTAGTCCGTTTGAGTCACACAAAGATGTGACTACGAGCGATCCAGAAGTTCTCTTGTGAACTTGTTGGCTCCCGGGAGCAGATCGTCGATAGAGGACGAATCTTGCTTTGAGCAGCGGTGGTTTGTACCATCCCAGCAAGAATAATTTTTATTCTATATTTTTCTTCTCTTCTTCTAGTTGTAAACGTTCTGTCCCAATTGCAACTGCGTATGCAAAGAAAAACATGTTTTTGGTTCTTGAATCCTGAGATGATGAAGGAATTATAATCTGCAACTATATTCTATATTTTATAGTTCTTCGTTGGATCGAGGTATATCAGAGATAAAAATTTTGTGTGAACTCCTTATCTCGACTTTAACTTCTTGTTCTACCATATTTGATTAAGTCTCGGGACTAACAATCTCAAAGCAAGATCCGCGTAAGATGGAGTCCAACTTTTATTCTACCATCTTTGATTAAGCCTCGGGACTAACAATCTTAAAGCAGATCCGAGTAAGATGGAGAACAACTGTGCAAGTCTTCTCAACACAAGTTTTTACAAACTTGAGAAGATTGATGGGCTACACTTCAATCATTTGGATGAGGAATGAGTCATCTATCAAATGTTGGACATTGGTAGAGAGATCCAGGATCTACCATTCCTACGGATAGAAGTAAACTTGATTTGGCATCGCTGGAGACGCACAATCCAAGAGAAAGAAAGTCGATGTTTGCCCTTAAATTCGAAGTTTAAGAGAACTTAATTTAATTAACAAACGAAAAAAAGTACAGAGAGGTCATAGGAGACAA
This sequence comes from Iris macrosiphon, assembly GCA_036927795.1. Lineage (NCBI taxonomy): Eukaryota > Viridiplantae > Streptophyta > Magnoliopsida > Asparagales > Iridaceae > Iris > Iris macrosiphon. The sequence goes on from JAYESA010000008.1 coordinate 143,474,729, forward strand.
TCTAAGTAGAAATTTGTTTTCTGGGGGGTGACAATGGAGGGTTAGGAGTGTAGCAACTCTCTTTACTCCGTGGATGATTAGATGCATGGGGAGGAAGCTCTTCTTTCTTGCTTGATTATAGGTTCGCAGATAGCCAGCCCTTAGAACGTTCAAGTTTCTCCTATTTATAGCCATCATGCTGATGGGCTATGGATGCCGCATATACCTCTGTTTGGTGACCGCATAAGGCTCCTTCAACCGAATGCGGTTGCAACTGTCGCCGCATACCGTGGGCCGATTGTTACGTGGTCTTAGTTGAGATATGTTGTTGAAGAGATATCGGAGTTGTTATTAACCCGTTGTGGGGATGACTTGGTCAGCTGGACACGTAGTCAGCACCAACTGTGCAAAAATCTCTACAGTTGTAACGAGAAGATCTTGTGAGTTGAAGGCCGCATAACAACTTAGCCTCATGATAGCGAGGCCGCATAGATTTTGTAGCTGCATATGTTCTCTCGTTTGGGGCTTGGTCTAATGGACACTATGGCCGCATGTTAGCGAGGCCGCATAGGGCCTTGCGGTCGCATATGTGACCTTTTTGGCCTTGGTCAGATGGACACTCAGGCTGCATGCTCGTCTAGGTCGTATACGTGCTCTCGTCTGGCTTTGGTCGAGTGGACACTGCAGCCGCATGTTGACTAGGCCGCATATGGCCAAAGCCACAGATTAGAGGACACGTGGCGTGGCACGTCTGTCGAGGCCATCAATACAAATGTGTCTTTCTGTCTTTTTGTATGCTGCCCCTTTCACGAATTTCGAAGATGTTAAACTTTATGTCAGATATTGGAGACTGTCAGGAGCTCATAATGCGGCCTCGTTGCCCCTTGGTTGCTCTGGTCGCATATAGATAATTATGCGACTTTCTATCTGGCCGCACAGATCATGTTTTATGCGGCATGAGTTCTATGCGGCCTGTAGATGTTTCATGCTTCTACAAGACCCCCTTCAAAGTTTTTAAAATGACAAGTTTGGAATACTTTAAATAAGAAGCATGGTCGAGCACTTTTTGGCCGCATAGGTGCGACATGCCGCATAACCATGTTGCTGCATAGTAGTGTCACGCCCCAGTCCCAAAATACGTAGGACTAGGAACACGTAGCATGCCAGCCGTATGGATATGGCAACTCCAATATATGGAAACCAAAATCCACACGTACGCTGTAATATGAAAATCAATCCATAAGTGGTATAAACATACGTCACAAGTCACAGGGTATACTCTAAATCTCATCCACGAAAATTAAATATGAATAAATAACCAGTATCTATGAAACTAGATCTCAATACAAGTATCTAAAGATGATAGTTGGATGGAAACAAATCCACTACCAACTCGAATGGAAAAGTACAACACAATAAACACAATATAGGAATACCAGCTAACAATCATGGGGCTCAGAGAGAAGACATCCTCGAAATATATGTAACCATCCGAATCTGCGCTCCTGCAAATACTCAAGAACAGATACACCTGGCAGGGGACCAGGTCCTCAGAGAGACGTAACAAGATACAGAACAGCAAGCCAATTTGAATACAGTAAACATGCATATTAATTGAAAATAAATAAGTACGCTGTACAAGACAATCTATATGAATGCAAATGAGGACAACTTTTTGACGTATGGGCAATGGTAGGCTACTCGATCTAAGCCTCACAACTCACACACACGTCTAGAACATCATCAGCCAACATACCTCGGGGGTAGCGACCCTCGTGACTCCATCAATCGACATACCTCGGGGGTAGCGACCATCGGATACGACCACCATAGTGCGTACTAGTTACTACGGTTTACCAGAGTGGTTAAAGCCCATACGCCTACTAATTGTCCTCTATGATACTAAGTGTCAAGTGTGTGTCAACATATCTAATATATAGTAATGATTGAAAGAAACTACACATGCAATGAATAAACAAAAAATACAATAAATATACAGAAATATACTAAGCATGCAAAGTACTATAAACAATTTGGCAAGGTATCTTGTCTGGTAAGAAAGCTGCAAGGTGTACTGTCCAGAAGTCAAGTATACAAGATCAGAAGCTATGGCCTCAGAACAAATGTCTTCGGATGCTGAAATAGATGTCACCAATGTTCCCAGAACAAGAAAAATAGCTAAAAAGCACTTTCCTTTCGTCCAATTTGGACACAGGGGCAAAACAATAATTTCGGATAAAAGTGGGGTCCATATGTGGCCCACTTTGCACCGAAAAGTGTGTCAGGGATAACAGTCTCTAAATGGGATAAATTATAGGTCAAACAAACTTTAGATGTCAATACGAACCCAACAGTATGTCCAAATATGGATTCCGATGGACCGAACATAATTTCGCCCAAAAAAGTCAACCGTCGGGCCTGCCAATTTGCGACTTGGTCAACTGTCTCAGAATTGCGTGAAAATTGGGTCACAGGATCAGCGCGTTACCACGAGTCCAGTGGCACAAGTTTCGTCGCAATCAGACGATCGTGCATAAAATGTGCACGACTTCTACAAAAGTTGCGACACGGGGTATGTCCGCGGATACGGGCTGATTCCGGCGCGCGCACGCGTCCGAATCAATTTTCACAAATTTTTATATGTCCGGTTATGCTGCACGCACCTTTCGGTATACTTGGTATACGGCTGGGCGGTCCCGTTTGGCGGGGCGCGCTCCGTTTCACAACTTTTGGAAATCTAGAAAAAATGGGTTCACGGGATTTTCTAACGAATTTAATTCTGTCTACAGCAGTTAATAATCTAGGGTTATTTAACAAAAATTAAACTAGGTCAAGTGATCTACGCATACCAAAAAGAATCATTGAATTCGGATCTCTGTGGTGGGAGATACGAACTCCAAAACATGGGTGGTCACCGCAGTTTTCTGCGTTCCTAGAATTTGGTCTATTTCTGCCAACTTTGGTCCTATTTTCGCCTATGGTTTCACGTTGTTCGAGGTCTACTATCACACAGATATGGAAGAGGGTTAAGGGGTGAGCATACCGGTGAAGACTGGGTGACGTTTGGTTGAACGAGGCGACGGAAAACAACTCCGGAACACAGGTACCTCGCTGTGGGAATCTGCAGTGCGCGAGGTCGCGGTCGTCGGGATTTATTTGGACGGCCTAGCGGGGTTCTCCGGCTGCGGTAGTGGCCCTCTCTAGGTCTAGATGGGAAGAGGAAGGGTCTGGATGATTATAGGATTAGGATTTGGTTGAAAACTGAATATATATATATATATATATATTTATTTATATATATACATATATACGCCTAAAAAAATCTAGAATTTGTATTAATATATACAATTAAGCTAGCAACGGTCCACGGGATCTCCTACATGAAATAAATTCCAAAAAATTTCTAATGGTCCCATAAATCCCCTAAGTGCACCAACACCTAAATTAAAAATTATTAAAAATCTATTTCTCCTAATTAGCCACTAATTACTATAATTAAATTACTAATTAATAATAAAATAGCTTAATACAATTTTTTGGGATTAGGGGTTTTACAGTAGACTCTGTTAGGCTATCAAATCATTAATGAGAGGATTTAGTCCAATCTTCATAGGAGATCTCTTGGGATTCTGTGCCGCCAGGGGATAAAGTGGCCCAACAACCGAGGAGTCGTTGTCATCCGTGACCGTTACGTGGATCGAGACGACTCTGGATCCGAACAACCGCCACCTCATCTCCAGCAACATGTTGCTGCCTATATATATATAGGGGCAGAGGAGAGAGAAAACCCTTCTTCAAATTTTCTTATTTCCTTCTCTTCTTCTTACTGCTGCTGCCATGGCTCCCAAAGTTGCTTCCTCCGCCGCTGCCGCCTCCGCTAAGGGTAAGGGAAGGCCAAGAGCAAGGGAAAGGGTCGTACTGCTGTGGAGGAACCTCCGTCGTTCTCCGTCGACATTCAGACACAGATCAGGGGTAGGTCTTGAACGAGGAAGACAAATTGATTCTCCAAACTGTAGAGACATATGTGCACAGTTGGACGCATGGATTTGTCTATGCGCCAAGTTCTCACTGCCGCATGGGTAGCCGCATAGGCGACCCTGCCGCTTGTGAAGCTATGTCGCATAGTGACTTGTGCCGCATGGGAGACCATGCCGCATAGGCTACGGTGCCGCATAGTCGTAGGGTTTGGTTTGGCCGCATAGGCCATCCAGCCGCATGAGCATACCCTTCTGAATATTTGAAGTTTGATCATGCTCTTTCATGGTTTTTGTAGTGACTCTAGCCATTTCACCCTCTGGCAAAGTGGTCCTTGGTCACGGTATGCTTTCGTTGAATATGAACCTTAGGGACCTGACCACGGCCGTCAAGACCCAGATCAACAAAAACCTTCATGTACGTCAACAGAAGAATACCGAGCAGTCGCCTGGCTTCTTGTTGAGCCAGATAAACTCCGGGGAGATTCCTGCTGACGATGGACCGTACTTTTATAATAAGTTGTACTTCTTGTTCGGAGATGCACTGGAATCTTTTCAAACTGAACTGGGGACGACCAGGAAGAATTAGTCTTTCACCTTCCGTGAGATCGAGATGACATTTCCTTATTTTGAGCATCACCTGCTTTTGTCGAATCTGAAGGTGATGATGTGTCCGTGCCAGATGGGCTAGAACTTGACCCCAGAGCTGCAGGGGGCTGTCCTTGGCCACGTTCAGGCTGGAAAAAACAAGAGAGAGTTTCATAGCACGAAAGATTCATCCTCATACTCCTTGATTGGATTGAAGATAGGCCTTGTCGGGAGTGATCTAGGATCGAACCTCAACATATATGCGGCGGACACCTTCCTTCATCGGGTCGCCAAGAAGAGAACTTACTCCCCGGGGCAATACGGGTTCTCAGCTGGGCTCATTACAACGAGACCTGGTGCCGCTTGACCCTGTGGATCTTGAAGAAGTATAAGTAAGAGCTCCAGGCTGCTGATTTATTTTTGCCGTGAGGGGTATGTGCCACGTCTTAGAGATGAATCACCCTTTATTCATGGCGCTAATGGATTTATACAACCTTCGTATTGGGGATTTCTTCACACCTGGTGGCGATATGGGATTGGCTCTGCACGAGAATCACGATGTCTTGAGACTTCCCTGGGGCGATGAACCTTATGAAGAGTATACTTCGAGTAATAAAAAACTCAGAAAATTGGAAGCGGATAACCGGGGATGCTGGCGGTGTACAAGGAGCTGGTATGCCATCACGACATCTGCCAGCGTTCGTCGAAGAAGACGAAGAAATCCACCGAGGGGTTCTCTCCTCATATTATAACTTGGGCTAGTCATCTTTTTTCGGTATCCAATAAGTCAACTAGAGTTCGTGTTCGGGCACCACAATACGAACATGAAGTGGCCGACTCCATCCGGGAGCTGAGGGAACAGGCCGCTCCCATGGAGGAAGACGCGGAGGGTTCCATGGAAGTAGAGGAAGAAACCGTTAACGAACAAGGTGACCTGGAGGGGGAGCTCAACTACTTTCTCATGGATGTCACGCCCGATTCCGTGGAATATATAGTCGTCCCCCGGGCGTGACCGCCGTGTGGGCCTAGGTTGTGCACCGCACAAGGCTAAGGTATTTTATTTCGCATAGCGAGCACATATTCAGAGTATGCAGATAAATTGAAACACAGATTTGAAACATGAAAAAGTTCTCTTTTATTGATAATATGATACAAACTCTTGAACTGAGTCATAATGTTGCCACTCGGGCTTACAAAAGTGTTGACACAAAATGAGATAGCAGTCCTGTACATTACATTCCTACTAAACTTCAAAATGTAAAAACCTCCTGGTAGAATGATGGCCTTTCCACGGAGTTGCATTCTTGCTTGGGTTCTAGCTCCTGTCTTCAAAAGATGCTTCAAACTATGGCACGCGCAGGACGCACCTACAGCTGGACTGGTGTGTTTGATATTAACGAAAGAAATAGAAATGACAGGTTTATACGAAACCCCGCTCTTTGGTTTACAAACAAGATTGTACAATTAATCCTATACGAGGATGTCGAGTATAATTTTTTAATCTGGGTAAATATTGCTATAGGAGTCTGATCTGCAGTCGATCACTTTGTCCCTTGGACCACACGATGGTGAAGAAGCGTCGTAGAAGACAGAAGAAGCTTCGAAGGTTGCGAGGGAGAGTGGATGCTCGATGCCAAAGTCGTCAATCACTACTCTTTGTCTGAGCTCTGGATTCTTCTCTCTCAAAGACTATTTTCTCCACCAATCTTCCGACCTTGGTTCTGATCCTCTCTTTTTCGACCTTGGACCTCTGTTGATAGAGGTCTCTATTTATAGAGTTTTAGTGACAGTGACCACCCAGTCGGCGTAGAAACCGAGTAGTGGAAAGTACAGTACCCTTTTACATGATGGTTATAATAACCGTTGCCCGCGTATAGATGACCTTTTGGATGAGCGTGTGACGCGTGTCCCTTTAAGAGACAATGCGTATAACTGCTGCAAAGATCACGGCGTAAAAGCCACGTAGGTAGTTATCCCTCGCGTAGAAAAGGTTGGCGTAGAAGCCAATAACTGTCACTATGGCGTAGAAATCGAGTAGGCATAGAAGCCGAGTGGGCGTAGAAGCTGAGTGGGCATAGATAGGTAGCTAGCGTAGAAGATAGCTGATCCTTCTCCCCTGACTGAGGCCTTGAGCGAATTCTGGACCGAATAGCCTTAATACGCAGCAATGCAAATGTGGCCTGAGTTGGCATATTTCAAGGAGATAGCGTACAGCGTGCTCCCATAGCTGAGAATAGCCTGATGGCGTAATGTGCCAAAGTGATGATGTGGACGTTTTAGCCGAAATTACGGCTTTTGGAGATATAATCAAATCTCTTGCATTAAATGCAGAGATCTGCCCCCATCCTGCACATTAAATGCAGAGGCGTGTCTTCGAAGATTTGCCATCATTCTGCACATTAAATGCAGATACGCGCCTTGAACCCTGTACGAAGAGCAACTGATGACGTGGCAGTCTGTTTGTCTTCTGCGGAGCGTAAGAAGCTCACTTCTGCCTGTGTAAAACTAGGCAGTGTATTCCAGAGGCGTGTCTCAAAGATCTGCCATTATTCTGCGCATTAAATGCAGAGGCGTGTCTCGAAGATCTGTCACCATTCTGCGTATTAAATGCAGAGATGTGCCTCGAGCTCTGCCATCACTCTACGCATTAAATGCAGAGACGTGCCTCGAGCTCTGCCATCACTCTGCGCATTAAATGCAGAGACGTGCCTCGAGCTCTGTACGAAGAGCAGCTTTTGACGTGGCAGTCTGTTTGTCTTCTGCGGAGCGTAAGAAGCTCACGTCTTCCTGTGTAAAACTAGGCAGCGTATTCCCTTGTATGCGTAAAAGCAGTTTGCGCCAAGGAGATGTCACTAAACGACAGTCTGGGTCGCTGTGCCGCGCCATCATTATAGCCGTCGTCTGGGTAGTCGTGCAGTACTCTTTGTCAGGAGTCAGACGTCAGGTTCACTGTATGATTTGTCAGGTTCATTTCGGAGAATATGAAGCGTCCCTTGTATACTTCAATGCTGCATTAAAAGCGGATGAGGTTTACGCCATAAAGGCGATGTAGTACCCTTTTTACGCTGAAGCAGCCTGGACATACTGCATTACGCGGATGGTCCTTGAGCTTATATTTTACGCTGTGCTCAGCGGAGAAGCTCTGTTTGTACGTCGATGGCTCTGAAGTCATATTTTTATGCTGCACGACATCAACGTGCTGCGTATAGCTATCCAGCGTATTTTTCATGCTTCTACAAGACCCCCTTCAAAGCTTTCAAATTCCTCATAATTTGAAATGCTTTGAATGAAGCATGAAACGGTCAAGTCTGACACGTTTTTCAAGGCTGACTTTCTGGCAGAGTTATTGGGGATCCGTTGGGATTCGGTGGGCTCTCTCTTGCTTATAAAAGGCTGAGGAGTTTAACCTGTTCTTCCCATATTTCCTTCACCACACAGAGATGATCGTCGGAGTTCGTCGAGTTGATTTGAGGAAGAAGAAGACCATATTCTTCCAGCATGTAAGGAGCCAAAAAAGACGGCATCTTCGAGCAAATATCCTCTGCAACGATGGATCATGGAAGGATATATCATAGCCTCCTTTGCTCGGGATAATCAGCAACTTTGTATGGCGGTTCTTCCAGGAGAGAGGAAGGGTCTTATTAGACCACACAACTTGCAAGCTGTATTTTCTCCTGTCATTCGTGGACAAGAGCAGACAAACTAGCTCTGTCCTCGAGTATTGAGTTGGGTAAAATACCTCAACTCAATCTGTCATGGCGTACGGAGCATGGGATATGCATAATTTAGGCAGGCCCAGTTCTGTATCCTCCCGTCATTTATCATTTTCTTGTTAGTCGGTTGCGGAAACCGACTAACTGCTGGAGAAGATGGATGAAGATCTCCACCCATGCGAGAACCTGGCAGAACAGACTCTGGGGGTGGCCTTCCGATGACGATGAGAAAATCCTTTGTAGACGGGATTTCCCTTATATGTAATCATAAAAAAATGAAGAAAAAACCCTTTATAGACTGGATTTCCCTCATATGTAATCATGATCCTAATAAAATCATCTTTCTTCTGTGCATATGATTATCTTGCCATATACTTTGCTGTGATGAAGTCTGAATATGTGTAGCTTTGACACGTCTGATACTTTTACGTCGACTCTTTTAGAAAGAGTATTAGGTCCCGTCCTGTCTTTTACGCATAACTAGGGATGCGCAGAAAGCCGCTTAGCATTCGAGTATTCGAACTGTCCTGCTGTTTAGGAATGAGGAACCGCGTAGAAATTTGAACTGTCACTTCTGATAAACAAAATTCTTGTTCAGACCATCATCTTCAAGAATGATTTCTCGAAAATCCCTTGGAACAGGGCGAGAAATGGCTTTTAAAAACTGAGTCGCCATCTTGAATTGTAGATGAAATTTTCAGACTGGATTCTGGATGAACTTCCAATCGACCAAGGAGAAGAGTCATTTTTTCAATGTTGAACTCTGTATGCTTCGGGTACTTGGGATATTTTGAGGTCAAAAAGGAGTATCTTCTGTGTGAACTCCTGCAATTGACCGCCTTGAGAATTATTCGGATATACGCCTATTCTGGCCTGCGTATTCTCAGATATGCAAAAAATCATAAGTTCGTAGCCTCTCGAGCGTAAAAGCTGCTGAGCATAAAAGCATCCGGGCGTAGAACTATAGATTTGTAGCCTCCGAAAAAAAAATCTTCCGAGCGTGAAGTTGTGGATCTGTTGCTTCTGAGCGTAAAAAGCCACCGAGCGTAAAATCATAGATTTGTAGCTTCTGAGCGTGAAGTCGTAGGTTTGTAGCCTCTCGAGCGTAAAAGCTACTGAGCATGAGAGCATCCGGGCGTAAAACCATAGACTTATAGTTTGTGAGCATAAAACCGTAGATTTGTAGCTGTCGAGCGTATAAAGCTCCTTAGCGTAAAAACCACGAATCTGCTTTGCACGAAAACTTTTTGAATTCGCTGACTGTCCTCTTTCTCTGAGTAATAGGCTGACGTAGTCCCCAATCATAACCGAATATTAAATATGAGATTTGGTTCGAGATTCGAGGAGTCCATCCGAACTCTATATATACCCCAAGCTTTTCAGAGAAAAACTTTTCATTCGTCTTTTGCAAAAGAAAGCCTTCGACTGTTCGAGTTCTCTCCTTCGTCTCCTCTCCGAGCATTCAGAGCTTTCAACAATGGCCCCGAAACCGATCTCCTCCTCTAAGGGAAAGAAGATCGACTCTTCTTCTCGCTCTTCTGCCCAAGCGAGAGTGGCTTCCGTCGGGCAAGGCGAGCTTCATTCCGAGCGAAGTATCCCGCCGACGAGCAGTGCACCCGGCCTTAAAGGTAGAGTTTTTGGGACGAAAAAGAATAACCAAAATCCTTCGCACACGTTTTACGTGAACGCGCTAGGTCGTCTTCTGTGCTGATAGCCTCTTCGAGGAAGATGATGCACAGAGACGTTTCATCTTTTACGTCCATATTTCTAATGTGTCAGCGCAAAAACTCTATATTTTCGCAGTCTGGCGTAAAAGCACAGACTGTCGAAACTTGGCGTATACCATAAAATTTGAGTGTTACGCAGGGATAAAAATTCCGGCGTAATAACTCAAATTTTGGCAGTCTGGCGTAAAACACAGACTGTCGAAACTTTGCGTATACTGCTAGTCTTGAATTTGATACCTTGGAATGGGATTCCAGCGTAAAAGATCAAGTTTTTACAGTCTTGGCCTAAAGCACAAACTGTTGATTTTTGGCATATGTTGCAAGATTGTCTAGTATAAAAACTGACGTGTCTTTCTTGCATTTTGCAGTTAACTTGCATGCGTCTCCATTGGCTGAGGTGATGGACTCCGCTGCCGGGATGCTGTACTCCAACTACCTGGAGGATTTGTCCTACGTGACATTTCCCATCTCTGGACCCCAATATCCTGAAGGAAGGAGAATCCTGATATCGGCTCAAGGTGAGCGAACGCTGTTGAACATGATCAACGGAGAGCCCCTGACGTACATAGACGAGGACCAATACATAAAGCCAGCTTTTTTTTTCGGGGACATGATTGACAAGCAGTCCTAGACGAAGCCCAAGAAAGAACTTTGGGTTTTCCCTGTCGGGGGCTTGGTTCTGTATCTGCCCAAGATGCTGAGAGACTATCCCATCTCGGTATTCTTCCATGCTACACATCCCAGGAGGATGTCGTGGACGCTGACTCCCGATCATCACGGCCGGCCGGGGAAGATATTTCATCAGAAAGGATCTGACCAGGGGTCGTTTGTCAGCCGCCCTTCCGGCTCTGTGATGCCGTTCAGGGGACTGTACCCGGGCAGTGTCCCGAGTGAAGACAGTTTACTGCTCCAGCCGGTCCAATTACCGACTTTCTGCAATGATTTCATGGGGCACGGAGGAGTATACCCTAAGGTGAACCCTCGGACAAGTGGGTGGATCACCCCTACAAATCTTCGATGGGCTCGCTTAGCTGAATGGGCCCTGAAGCATTTTCAGACTGAGCTGGAGGGCATTAGTCTGTACGCAAATGTGAGTGCTACCAGTATTGGGTTATCTCTCAACCCCAACCTGTTTCTGGCACTGATGGAGCGATATATCTCGCTCATCGGGACTTTTGCCACTCCACTAGGGGAGTTAGGATTGGCCCTCCATGAGATGGCAGAGATCTCGAGACTGCCGATGGAGGATACTCCATATGAAGAGTATGTTCCCACGAACCGGGAGTTAGGGGATTCAGACCCTCGGGTAGTGGCCGTGTACCAGGAGCTGATGTGCCACTACCTTGCTTGCACCGCTTTTTATGGTGAGCCCTCAGATTTGGCTCATACCAATAAATGGACGTCCAACCTCTTCTTTCACCGGGCCAGGACTACTAAGCCGGAGAAGGTCTTGGATACGAAGGATCAGCCTTTGAATTTTCTGAACGTGCTTAGTGCTCAGGTAGTCGACGATCTTATGGAAGACGCTGGGGCTCTGGACCAGATCCTCGACGAAGGGATAGGGAAGTATCCTGCAGGCACTAAGGCCTACAGTTATTTGAGGCATTACCGCAGGCCTCTGTCCAAGGAAGCTCAACTGGCTGGCTTCCTCTCTATATGGCTGCGCCGACTGGTGGTACCCGGGATTGCATCTGCGGACCGTATTCACCGCAACACGCTATGGCCTACAGTGCGTCTGGTATTCGGGGCAAGACTGGGCTTGCTCCCTGCCATGGTGTGCCGTATACAAGCTGGCCTGAGGGCCATTACCGATGGGCTGCTTGCCGATGAAACTCGGCACGATAGTTTTCCCATGATATAATTACCATACCTGTATTTGATGGGATGGTTAATTCTACATAACCCCAGGGTGATGTCTCCCGGCCTTGGCAGTAGTTCGGGGGAGAATTTCTTGCTGAATTACAAGAATTCCTCCTGGAACGTGACCACAGTTCTAGACTGTCGGCGGGTACTGAATTTCAGTCACAGTTGGAAGCTTTTCTGCACTGTCCCCTCTGTATATCTCAATCAATAGGGGATCAGACTTCAGGATATGGGCGACGGGAAGACCGTTCTTTCTCCTGAGACTTTTAATTGGTTGGTCTGTATTAGACCTTCTCATTTACTGTATAGAAGTGAAGACCATTGCTTCTTGGAGCCCTACCTGCCTAGTCGGTTTGCCAGGCAATTTGGGTACGACCAGTTGCACGTGGGCAATACCATTACCAGCTTCAGGTCCAGGGGTGGACTCATTGATGGAGCGAGAGGATGGTGATACTTCATCATGGGTTACACTAGAGCAATCTTTACCGTGCCCGTCATTTTACTCTCCACGGAGCTGCGCATTCTCCACTCATATGCCCAGTTCTATGTGGCAACCAATACCTTCCATCGCAATTTTGATATGTATGGAAGTTTTAGGGTGCCCTCTTCCAAACCTGGGGGAAGAGTCAAAATACCCTCGGTCTCTTCTGACGAGGGTGAAGATTCCGTCAATCTAGATGAGCCTCTATTGGCGGTACCGAGGGGTAAAATACCTCCGCCTGCAGGGCCTCTGGTAATCTCTGGGAAGCGAAGGGCTCCTGCTCCGAAGGAGACTTCCCCTCGCAAGAGGAAGAAGAAGACGGTTACTCGTCCTCTCAAGATTCCCGACAATGAGGCTCCTAGAAGTGAGCCTGCTTCTTCCTCTATTGGAGATGATTCTTTGATTGGAGGTTCCTCGCCTTTTAGAGAGGGAACCTCTACAGTTCCGGCTGGCGGTGCCGGAGAATCTTTGCTAGAGGCTGCTGTCGCTGCTACCCGCTTCAGGTAGTGGAACGAGATCGCCTTCGGGACCGAGCCGAATAAGGATATCTTTATCCAGGTCAACATCGGGAGAAACCCCTGCCGTGTCTGTAGGTGCACCCAGCGAGATTCCACCTGGTGAACCTCGAGTGGATCTCGACGAAGATTCAGAAGAGTACCTGTCGATGTCAGTTAGCACACCCCCTTCTCCAGGTATGACAGCTTTCCTAGCATCATTAAGAGATGATTTAGCTGTATTGGCCGCAGACGCGACATATACACCATCGACCATGGGTAAATGTCATTTTTACGCCTCTTTTTAGAAAAGTTAACATCATTTCGATATTAACTTCCTTTTGTCTTCTTTTCAGGGAAAGACATCTTCGGGGAGGGCAGTGTTGACGCGCCTTTTGGCTCTGTGTCGGCTCCTGGCGATGACATGGAGGTGCCCGACTTCGAAGAGGAAACATTTTCGGGTGCCGGCTCGCCCGAAGTGGTTCCGACATCTCAGGAGGAGAATGAGCCTGTCATTGTGATAATGCCTCCTTTAAGTACATCGGTCACTTCGTCCGGTGTTGGCTCATCTTCTTTTGTCGCACCACCAGTTGAGGCGACGACTGTGGAAACATCGTCTGCGGTCGTTCCTGGAGGGAGGTTCGCCAATATTACAGCCACTCCCAGCGTTCATTTGGATCTGGCTATTCTGACTGAGCAGTATACTGGTATATTCTATACCACTATGAAAACATTGATATCAATGGTGTTGGAGAAGAATATGAGCTTTGAGTCTCTGAGGAGGTCCTCCCAGTTCGCGATAGTGCCGATCAGGGATTTTAACGACACTGGGGTAGCTGATACACTGGAGGAGATAGTTAATGGTTTGGAGCAACCCATTAACGAATATCTGCAGCTATCTCGAGGCAGCATTGACGACCTGGTCCAGGCTAGGTTTGACTCCTTGACTGCAGAGCTTGCTGGGAAACTGGAATCTCTGGACAAATCCGTCCAGGAACAGCAACAGGAGATGGATCAAGAGCGTGCCCAACTGGAGTACGTCATTCCTCAGCTGACTCAGTGCAAAGTCGACTATGAGGAAGCGACAGCAAGGGTCCGCAGCTTGAGAGATGAACTCGTTCGAGCGGAGGAGGAGGCTGTCTCTTTGTTGGCAACTCGAGATGTGCTGAAGAATCAGAGGGAGACCGCCCAACAGAATCTGACGCAAGCGGGTATTATTCGTGCGGGTTTCATACGTACTCGGTTCAAGCTATCCGCTTTGAACAATGATGCAGCAAGGTTGGAGCGTGCTCGCGCTGACGTCTTGAACTCCAGGGATGAGAGGATGGCTGCTCTGGCACGGCAGATTCGCGACCTAACTGCTCCTCCCAAATGATGTACTTTTTTGCTTTTGTAATTTTGCTCTTTCTGGGAATAATAAAGAGGCTTTCATCTGACTTTGTGGACCCATCATTTTGGAATATAAATGACAGGTTTGGGTGAAAGTGATATCAGAGGTAATATGAACGTGATATACTCTCGGTAAGTTTTAGCAGGATATCTGTTCAGAGGTCATATGGACATGATAGAATATGCTTTTAGCTAAAATTTGTACACAAAACACTATCAGAGGTAATATGGACGTAATAGGTCTTGAAGTTCCAAATTAGTTAAACATATCTATTCAGAGATTATATGGACATGATAGAATACGATCCAACTAGTTTTATTTTGGAAGTAGTTTTGTCAGAATGAGATTTTTGTCATATTCCACTTAAGCAAAGGAGTTTAAGCATAGTACCTCTTCAGGAATTTTTTATTGATAGGAGCCATTAACAGGTCTCCATTAGGCTTGGCTAACCTGTAAGCACCGTTTGAGAACGTCGTCTCGATCACATAAGGGCCTTCCCATTTGGGCTGAAATTTACCCTTACTCCTGTGAGTAAGAATCATCGGCCTTCTCATAGCTAAAATTAGCTCACCAACTTTGAACACTCTTTCCTTTACTTTTTGATTAAAAGATATGGAAATGCGTGCCTGGTAGAACGCGATGCGCTGTTGAGCTTGGAGGCGTTTCTCGTCTAATCCTTCTAACTCTTGAAGCCTTAACAGGTCATTCTTTTCTTGAGTCAGCTCATTAGCCACTGCTATCCTGAGTGACAAAATTTGGACTTCGATGGGGAGAACTGCTTCACTCCCGTAAACTAATGAGAATGGAGTGCATCCTGTCGGTGCTCGTACCATTGTGCGTATGCCCAGAGACATTCTCCTAGCTTCTCATTCCAATCCCTCTTGTTCGAAGAGACGAATTTTTTTAAGAGTTTAATAATGGTTTTGTTGAAGGCTTCCACCAAACCATTAGCAGCAGGATTGTATGCCGTAGAGGCTACATTTTGTATCCAATTTTTATCGCAAAATCGATGAAATGCTTGGCTGATGAACTGAGGTCCATTGTCATGAATTATCCTTTGGGGTATCCCAAAGCGATAAATGACATGATGCTTGATGAAGCTGTTCACATTAGATGCCTTCACCTCAGCAAGAGGGATAGCCTCTGCTCATTTGGAGAAATAATTCGTGATGGCCAGTATGAACCGGTGACCTCTAGAAGAAGACGGGTGAATAGGACCAATGATATGCATACCCCATGCTTCGAAAGGCCAGGATACAACCGTAGGATGTAGATGTTCAGGAGGTTGATGGATAAAGTCTGCGTGGACTTGACAGGCTCTGCATTATCTTGCATACTTTATTGCCTCTGTGATCATAGTAGGCCAGTAATAGCCCATTCTCCTGATACGATCCTGTAGCTTAGGACCGGGTTGATGCGCTCCGTATATGCTGTCGTGAGCTTCACGGATAATCCGCTGTGCCTCGTCATCGGAGAGACATCTCAATAGCAGTCCGTCGTAGGTCCGGCGATATAGACACTGTGAAGATGCATCAAAATAGAAGCTTAATGATCGTCTTTTGACGGATACTGCTTCTTTAGGGTCCTCCGGTAAGATTCCATATGCCACGAAATCTATTAAGGGACTTCTTCAGTCTCTCTTGAGAGGATCTGTGTTCACAGCGTAGCTGCTTTCTAGGTGAAAGTTATTTTTTACATAGAATAAATCTCTGTTAAGAAGGATCACCGAATTCTGCCTTCTTATAGGAGTAGCTAAATCTGCAGCTAGACTGGCTAGGGCATCAGCTTCCAGATTCTGAGATCGAGGTACATGCTCTAGGAAGAACCCTTTGAAGGTCATGGCTATCTCGACCGTTGCTCGGTGATAGGGGATAAGGTCTAAATTTTAGACTTCATATATTCCTCTGACTTGATTGACGATCAGCAGAGAATTACCGAAAGCATCCAGAGATTCGACGCCCAATTCTTTAGCGACTTGGAGCCCGATTAGTAGAGCGTTATACTCCGCCACATTATTAGAACAGGGCTCGCTAAGAGAACATGCTCGATAGATGACGAGTTTATCAGGAGTGACCAGGACAATTCTTACTCCTGAAATCACGTTTCCCCTGGGACCAGTCCTGGAGGCACCATCGAAGAATAGTTGCCATGCATCACTTTCTATTGTGGAATTACATTCTGCAACTTCGTCGGGAATGTCCTCGTACAATTTGGAGGTCTCCGGGATCGGATGTGCAGCTAGGAAATCAGCTAACGCTTGGCCTTTGATGGACTTCTGAGGGACGTACACCATGTCATACGGTGTTAATAACATCGCCCAAGTCGCAAGTCGGGAATTAAGAACACTTGGCTTGTTCATCAGTACCCAAAGAGGATTGATCCTGAAGATAACGTGGATAGTCTGGCCAGTGACATAGTGTCGCGTCTTCTGGATAGCGAACATCAGAGCCAAGCATTCTTTCTCCACTGGATTATACCGGTGTTCGGCTCCGACCATCATCCTACTGAGGTAGTAGATAGCCTGTTCATGACCCATATCGTTCTTCTGTACGAGAAGAGCTCCCAGTGAATGATCCATCGCTCGAACATACAGCAGGAATGGTCTTCCTATGATGGGAGGCACCAGAACTGGCGGACTAGTGAGGTAGCGTTTGATATCACTGAACGCTTGCTGACAGGCTTCGTCCCATACGAATGATACACCTTTCTTCATGAGACGAGAAAAAGGCTGACATCTTCCAGAGAGGTTGGATATGAATCTCCGGATATAAGCCAGACGACCTTGAAATCCCATGAGTTCTCTCAGATTACGGGGCGGTCGCATTTCTAAGATGGCCTTGACTTTATCAGGGTCCACTTGAATACCTTTGGCGGTAATGACAAATCCCAGGAATTTGCCACTAGATACACCCATAAAGGACTTTGTAGGATTCATTTTGAGTTGATGTTGGCGCATCAACTCAAATACTGTCTTTAAGTCTTGGATGTGATTATCCTTGAGGCGACTTTTGACAGCTACATCGTCCACGTAATATTCTACTGTCTTGCATAAATGCTCATAGAATATGTTACTCATAGCCCGTTGGTACGTAGCTCCGGCATTCTTCAATCCGAAGGGCATGACCGTATAGCAATATACCCCCAGTGGCGTCCGGAAGGCAGTATGCTTCTCGTCTTCAGGATGCATCTTGATTTGATTGTATCCTGAAAATCCGTCCATGAAAGATATACGTTCAAAACCGCATGTATTGTCAATCATGATGTCTGTGATAGGAAGAGAAAACTCATCCTTGGGGCAGGCTGCGTTTAGATCTCGGTAATCGATGCAGATACGTACTTTCCCATTTTTCTTTATGACAGGGACAACATTGACGATCCAGTCAGGATGTTGTTCTTCCTGGATGAAACCGCAGGCTATCAACTTCTTGATTTCAGCTTCGATGGCGTCCATCATATCCGGGAGGAACAGGCGTTGGTGCTGCTTCACAGGCTTCGAATTGGGAAATATATTGAGTTTATGAGTAGCCACCTTTGGATCAAGACCTGGCATGTCCTCATAATTTTATGCAAAGACGTCGATATATTCTTTTATCAGCTGGATAATTTCTTTCCTTTCTTCTTCGAAAAGATTGTTACTGATAAATATCGGCTTTGGCGAAAGTTTATCCCCAACATCGATCCGGATAACTTCATCTTTAGTGGGAGGTTCTCTCTGCTCGAACCGGAATTCCCATTGTGTATCCATTTGTTGAGCCCAAGAGTTATTCTCAAATGGTTCAGATTCTTGCTCGTCTTCTTCGAAAGGATCTGCCACTACCGTATTTACTGATAATGTTTGTTCGAGAGCATCAGATGAGTCAGAGGACGACGAGCCATTCTGAAAAGAGGAAAAGATATCCTCGTTTGACTAAGAAGTTGCAATGGAGGTGGTATACCCTAACCCAAAACGAGTTCGTTGACAGTAGGGATCACCGTGCAGCGGTATTCGTCTGCCTTTCTCGTAGTTGAGACCTGGTTCCAGTTTCAAGTCATAACCCATACTTTGCATGATCTTCAAATCTTGCAGGCTGTATCTGTGAACCTGCATTTTACCAATATCGTCGTTGAAAGAATCTTCTTGTACAGTCGGTTCATTGCGCATGCGGCCGAAGACTATTGAATGTTGACTGCTGCAAGTAGGTGGGACAATGAAGATAGAATCCTCATATGGTCCACATATCGTGGTGACATTGGATGATGATGCTACTTCCCACACATACGGATGATACAAATCCATAGCTTCCAAGAATTTTTGTGCTATAGGTTTTATATCGTCATGGGGAGAGGATTCCTGATTTAGAATTTGAGTGTCAATATACTGGAAAAGAGGATCTTTATTATCATCCGAAATTGCGTTTCTGGTTGCATTTACATCAATCGACTGCCTGTTGCGCCGAAGGCTGATGACCAAGGGTGGAGGCTTCTGGTTCAAAATGATCACTAGAGGATCACCTCCTTTTCCTGACCTGGTTTTGTTCAGGTGGATAGCCATAGGCTCCATGGCTTTTGGACGAGTAGTTCGCCCTTTCACCTTGATTGACAGAGGTTGCTTGGCAGAGGGTTCTTCTCGCTCCCGGTGGGATTCCTTCTCTGCTTCGCTTGATACCTCTTCCATGTAGTCTTGAGAGTATAACACGGCATCAGAGTAGTAGGATTCTACTCCTTTAAACGGGTTCAGGTCAGCAAACTCCGTTTGTACTGTTCCTTGGGCATCTATATATTTAAAGCATTGATGTAGAGTTGAAGGAACGATGTTTTGGTCGTGGATCCAAGGTCTATCCAGCACAATGTTGTAGGAAACCTCTGAATCAATGACGTAACATGTAGCCACAGATCTGAGGTCGCCAATCTGGATCCTCAGGCAAAATTTTCCCAACGGCTTACTTTTCCTGGCGTTGAAACCCACGATTGTAGTGGTGGTGTATGCCAATTCGCTGGTAGGAATCCTCAGCGGTCTGAGCAGACTATGAAGAATGATGCTGATTGATGATCCCAGATCTATGTGAATCCGGTCGACCTCCATGGAACTGACGTACCCGATGTAATAGAGGGGTCTGTCATGCCTGTTATGCTTTAACAACATGTCATCTTGAGTAAAAGTGATATTCGGGACCACCTCCATCACACTGTGGCATTGAGGACATTCCACGGGTTCTTCATCAGGGGACTTGAGCTGGGTCAAGTATGCATCCGCCTACATTAATGCTTCACTCAGGGCTTGACGAGTGTCTTGAGAGAGCCTGAGTAGTTCGCAGATGGACAACCTGGCTGGTGTATTAGCCAATTGGGCCAGGATGTCGAAGTTGTATGGCTTCTCTAAATCTTTGTTTTGAATGTTTTTCACAGGTTTATCGAAACACACTTCTTTTTACTTTCCCTTGTCCGCCGAAGTTGGTCTCGAAGGACCGGTCTCTAGTATGGCGGGCTCTGGTTCTGAAGGCTTGGTAGCTGAAGCGTCTGCCGGTGCATCTTCCTGACTTGCTCCATAGTCCTTGAGGTAAGCTTTCCCTGAACGGGTTCCAGTAGCCAAGATCTCGTCTTCTGATGTCGAGTGTACCGCAACCATGTAACATGGTTTACGCTTTGAGTTTTTTTTAGATTTAGCTTTAGCATCTTTAGTCTCTTTTTCGATCTCCGGCACCAGATCGGGATGAACCCACATGATCTCGCCCCGCTGGGTAGTTAGGGGTAGCAGGTCATGATTTTGACCCCTAGCTGGAGGGAGATTGACGATGTTCATCGTTGTCCGGGACATAGGTACAACACCATCCGGGACTTCTTGGGGAGGCAGATCGCCAAATTGCAGAGAGATCATGTTGGCCGTGACCGTCTTCTCGCTGTTGCGCAGAGTGATGGCCTTAGCATCGATCAACTCCTGGATCTTCCTTTTCAGTACATAACACGCCTTCGTAGGGTGGTGTATGTATCTATGGAAGATGCAGTACTTGGGGTTGTTAGTACTGCTGACTTCATTAGGCCTCTTCTCTTCAGGAAGGGTAATCTTGCCGCTTTTGACGAGACACTCGAATATGCTTAGAATATCGTCGTCGTCGAAAGAGTATACTTCAATGGGCCTGGAAGTCCCAGGTTTCGTCTGTGTGGTTGCCGCAGTTTTTTGTCTGGACGTATTGATTGCCAGAGCTTCTTTTCCTTTGGAACCACGAGGATGATCGCTGTTGGGGGATGACCTCTTGCCTCTATCGGAGGCAGAGATCATGATGCCATTATCACGCGCCTTCCGACTGTTGTCTTCCGCAGCTATCGCTGAGATGATGAAGCCAATCATGGAACTGATATGGTCCTGTGAACACCGAGATTATGGGAAGAAGGTTCTTCCTGCAAATGTCCACCAATGCCGAGTCTGGAACTCCGGGAGGCATTTGCAAAGTGGCTTGACAAAAATGTTCGATAAAGGTACGAACGTCCTCTTTTTCCTTCTGCTTCACTTCGATGAGAGAGGACATAGACATGTCCATCCCTCCCTCGTAGAACCGTGCGAAGAATAAAGCCTTGAAGTCTTCGAAGGAAGTAATGCAGTTGTCCGCCAGGCTACGGTACCACTGATAAGCCACTCCCGAGAGACAGCCCTTGAACACCCGAGTGAGGAGGGCGTCATTCCCTTGTAATAACACCGTCATCATACTGAAGTAGTTCATGTACTGACTCGGTGATATTTTTTCCTTAAACAAAGCCATAGTCTGTGGTTTATATCTAGGAGGGAAAGGGGCCTCTTCCCAGATAACCGGGTAAGGCTGGTTGATTCCCAATTTCTTGAGCTGATCTTTGTGCTTCAAGGCATCAAATTGGGCTTTCAACTCCTGTACTGTCTGCATCGGGTTTTCAGCCGGTAGCGGGACCATGGAGTGATGAGGAATCGATTGCATCGCGACTCCAATCGGAGGTAATACATTCTCTGAGTGAGGAAGCGGAGGAACTGCTGACTCCTAATCTAGAGCAGGCTCTTGGATCGCGTTGGATGGTGGTAAGTCCACCCCCACACGTATCTGAGTTGGAGGGACCGATGCTTGAGCCATAGCAGCTGTGTGTTGAGACAGCATCATCTGGTGCATGTTCTCCATCATGGATTGCATTTCTTTCAGAGATGTCTCCAGTACAGTAATGCGTTGCTCAGCGATCCTCGACGGGGAAGCTTCCTCGTGTTCATCTCCAATGGCATAAACTCCCATCTCCCTGGGTGTCATTGAAGGATGAGTATAGGTCTTTGTAGAAGTTGACTCTATACTTTCAGCATCTGATTCGGGAGACTGGCGACCCCCAGCATCGAAATCAGAAGAGTACGAAGCCGATTGTCGCGACCTCGAATGGGTGTTTTGGAATACCCCAGCTTCAGTGTTCCTAAGGAGTTGGTTGAATCTCCTTCGGCTCGGAGTTCTAGAGGGATGACGTCTTGAGCTCGATCTTCCTCTAGGTATGTGTGAAGCCATGTTCACTGATGCATGTGTGGGCTCTTCTTCCTGGAAGGACGGAGAGTAGTTCAACCGGTCAAAAATCGACCGTTTTGCTTCAGAACAGTAATAATTAATTACAATCCTATGACTATTACAATAGTGCTCGTTAGGAGGCGTAATAGACATGCTGGAAGTTTCCCTATCCTTGTGTTTTTGGATCAGATACTCACGCAGGTCAGGAGGATTTACAGAAGAAGAAGAAGGTTTGTTTCTTCTGTTCACATCAGTGGGCATGCGGATGTTGGGAACCATAGTTTTTCTTGTGCCACACGTATACAACAGGTTGGCCATCTGAGTAGCGGATAATCTTCGAGGAGTTTGTCTTTCCGCAAACTGAGCCTGCTTTACACTGAGGGACTTCTTCTGGCGTAATTCTGGCTGGCGTAAAGTCGAGGAGGTCCTCAGTCAGCCGTCAGCTCCTCGCGTAATCCGGAGGGCGGGCAGATTCTTTCCTTGCTGGCGTAAAGGCCGAGAAGTTGAGCAGTCCGCCGCTTGCTTTCCCTTGCGTAGATTGCAGGGATCATCTGCTTTTCCGTGGAAGGCAGATGTATTTTTACGCGCGGAGCACGTTTGGAACTTCTGATTTGGCCCTAAGGGATTGTCAGAAATTTTGTCTGCCACGTCAGGGACGGGAGACTGGATTTTATGCGCAGAGCACGGAGTAGGCTTCGGGACTAGCGCTGAGGCATTGTTCGAAGTTTTGTCTGTTCCGTCAGTGATGGGAGACTGAATTTTACGCACAAGGCGCAGAGTATACTTCTGGATTAGCACTGAGGCATTGCCAAAAGTTTTGTCGATTCCGTCAGTGACGGGAGACTAAATTTTACGCGCAAGGCGCGGAGGGAGAGATGCTACAACCTCGTTGGTCGGAGAGGTCGGAGAATCGAAAGGAATGGTAGGGGATGTCTTGGGCATCCAGACCTTACGCAGCTTCCTGTTGTCTTGGACAGAGAGAGAGTGAGAGCTACCCCCTGTTCGAAGCATGTCTTCGTAGGCAGACTGGTCGAACAGGACGACCAGTGTCTTCTTTACGGATCCCACGAATATCGCATCGTGTTGAGCAATTGTTTCCTCATCAGAAGAGAAAGATGTCCCCAGCACAGTCGCCAGCTTGGCTGATCCTCTTCCCCTGACTGAGGCCTTGAGCAAATTCTGGACCGAATAGCCTTAATACGCAGCAATGCAAATATAGCCTGAGTTGGCGTATTGCAAGGAGATAACGTACAGCGTGCTCCCATAGCTGAGAATAGCCTAATGGCGTAATGTGCCAAAGTGATGATGTGGACGTTTTAGCCAAAATTACGGCTTTTGGAGATATAATCAAATCTCTTGCATTAAATGCAGAGATCTTCCCCCATCCTGCGCATTAAATGCAGAGGCGTATCTTCGAAGATTTGTCATCATTCTGCGCATTAAATGCAGATACGCGCCTCGAACCCTGTACGAAGAGGACGTGGCAGTCTGTTTGTCTTCTGCGGAGCGTAAGAAGCTCACATTTGCCTGTGTAAAACTAGGCAGCGTATTCCAGAGGCGTGTCTCGAAGATCTGCCATTATTCTGCACATTAAATGCAGAGGCGTGTCTCGAAGATCTGTCACCATTCTGCGTATTAAATGCAGAGACATGCCTCGAGCTCTGCTATCACTCTACGCATTAAATGTAGAGACGTGCCTCGAGCTCTGCCATCACTCTGCGCATTAAATGCAGAGACGTACCTCGAGCTCTGTACGAAGAGAGCTTTTGATGTGGCAGTCTGTTTGTCTTCTGTGGAGCGTAAGAAGCTCACGTCTGCCTGTGTAAAATTAGGCAGCGTATTCCCTTGTATGCGTAAAAGCAGTTTACGCCAAGGAGATGTCACTAAACGACAGTCTGGGTCGCTGTGCCGCGCCATCATTATAGCCGTCGTCTGGGTAGTCGTGCAGTACTCTTTGTCAGGAGTCAGACGTCAGGTTCACTGCACGATTTGTCAGGTTCATTTCGGAGAATATGAAGCGTCCCTCGTACACTTCAATACTGCATTAAAAGCGGACGAGTTTTACGCCATAAAGGCGATGTAGCACCCTTTTTACGCTGAAGCAGCCTGGACATACTGCATTACGCGGATGGTCCTTGAGCTTATATTTTACGCTGTGCTCAACGGAGAAGCTCTGTTTGCACGTCGATGGCTCTGAAGTCATCTTTTTACGCTGTACGACATCAACATGCAGCGTATAGCTAGCCAGCGTATTTTTCATGCTTCTACAACTGGATCGGAGATTGACTTTTGTTCCTCGCTCGGCTCTCCTTAGTGGGGGAACCTGTTTCAATGAGGGTCAGTATATCAAAACGTACTGGTGAAGGCAAGCTAACCAACTATACCAATCGACACATTGTTTAAATGAAGCATGTATATTTATTTGTGGTCTTTCTATCTTGCCTTAGTTTATTTTACAAGCAAGCGATAGATATAGGAATTCAATGAAATACTTGCCACCGTTCGGTGACATTTACCTTCCTGTCTGAACCACCTGCACAATACTTACCATGTCCTTCCCTGCTACGAAGACACAAGTTAGTTTGCAACAGGTTTAAATATACGAAGGGATCACTGGCTAAATGCCACGAGGGACGGGTTATAGTCTTGAGACGAGAATGATATGTAACGCAGGTGGCGAGCCCCGCTATATAGCATTCTGTCCATGACAAATGACTATACATACTTTTCTGCCCGGATCAAAGCGGTCCCAGTGCCCCGGTGACTATCCGCGAAAACCATAATACCTTGTGCACAAGTTGTCCAATTATCAAACGACATTCATTACGTTTAAGGAAATACTAGCACAATACAAGCTCTATAGAATAAACGGTTTTGCATAGTCTTTCTGACCAATATATCGCATAGCAAAGTGTGTTCCATATGCATAGCACAATTTATAGAAGAAACATACATTCTAACTAAAATTGAAGTATATGATGAACATTCTAAACGAACAAGCATGCAAATAAGTAACCATTCACAAGTTTGATTGATAAGCATAATACTCCAAGTCTATTCCTTTTTATCTTGATATCTTTTAGTCATTACTTGGTATCGTCTGATCGGGGCAAGCAAGAATTCAAGATTTTAGATGTGAAGACTAAAAGAAGGGACAATTGAATCGAATATAAGCCACTCACTTAGTGTATTAGAAGGAAGAAGGAAGGAGGTACTTCAGGAGTACGTTCGAGCGTTGCCTACTGCTGGTTCACCTGCATTTCTATGAACAGCTGATCAATACCTCTTCCAATCTTTCCAATATCAGAATTGAAGTACAGTTCAACGAACGAAAATAATGAAATCTATCGAAACCGTTCAAGAAAATGCAAGCAAATCCGAAAACTAACTCAAGGCACGAAAGCAACAAGTGACAACAAAAACTAGGCAAGAAAAGATGCAACAGAGAGGTCCCTCCTGACTCTGCCCTAAGTCGATCCTAGGGGCACGGTCCAATGAATGTAGGAATCAATTTCGAAGAAGCAAATCCATAACGAGGATGAGTTCTTGATTCAATCTATCTCGATCGAACGATACCGTCTTGTATTTCTTAGCCGCGCTCTCCGAATAGGGGGAACGAGGCACCATAATAGACACCTACAAGCTATCCGCTAAGGCTGTACTGGAGGGATACTTGATGATCTGGTTGCGCAACTGCGTGGTCCCTGGAGGGTTTGGGATAATAGAGGATTAGACACACCCTCATTCTTTCGGCTGTGAAGTTGGCTTTTGGCCACAAGTTAGCCCTTCTATCGGCTATAGTGTGGTGTATCCATCGGGGGTCCACAATTTTGCCCTGAAGCTCGAGGACCATTCTGGTAAGGGGCATTTCAATAGAATTGAGCTCCCTTACCATTATCTTATGGGTTGTCTTCTCTTGCATCATGGGTCTCTGATGAGCCCTGGTACCGATGAGGACATGGTGGCTGCTGATGCCCATATTCGTAAGTATCGGGGGATGAAGTGGAAGTATGACACGATTCCTGCCGGCAGAAAGCATCTCTCGTTCATGACTGACTGGAATTTTTTCATGTCTGAGCCGGAGTTTACTGAAGATGAAAGAAATATCGCTTTTCAAGACAACGAGAGGACGTCTCGCAACCTGTCTGAGAGGCCCTTTCGCTGGCTCCAGGCCATTCGTCCATCCCATCTGGTGTATCTGCTCCAGGCCATTAGGCTATTCGTCCTACAATGGGAGGACGATGAAGGATGTTTCATGTATCGAAGCTCCCTCACTATTTGCCTTACAAAGAGATCAACGCACTTCTCGCAAGCCAAATTGCCATTCCAAAAATTCAAGAATGTGTGAAAATGGTAGCAGATACTGAAGGATGTGTCATGGAGATCTTCCAGTCATTTTTAACTTTTTAAGTTAAATTAAGTCCGAAGTATTTCAAGGCAATTCAAGATGGAGATATATACCAGAACAAGGCTGCAGTCTTCGTTGAGCCTTACTTGTCCAGCCGATTTGCTTGCCAATTCGGCTACACCCAGCTTCTACTCGGTCACCCAAGTGCTTCTCTTGGATATAATGGCAGCTTGATTGATGGGGCCCCAGCCTGGACTTACTACAGTGCAACCGGCACTCAGTCTCAGTTTTGCCTACCCGCTGCCGATGTCGTGCCGAAGATGCTGTATACGGCCACGAAGTACTACTGCACGGCTAATGCTCAGCGGCTGGCTTTGACCTGGAGATGAGTTATATCGAAGGCACCATGTTGATGCCTCCGGAAGAGAGGGCGCGTCGGATGCCCAAGAAAGGAAAGAGTGTTGCCAGGCCTCTTCTCGTGGAGTTGGAGCCGCTAATAGGGGAAGAGCAGACGACATCCCCTTCTGATGATCCTCCGGTTGTGAAGCTGTAAACCCCCTCGACCAGAAATTAGGGTTTACTAGTTTAATTAGCCTAATTAGGGTTAACCTAAATTAATTAAGATTTAATATATAGTATTATAATACTTGTGCAATGATTTATTGTTTTAGGATACTACCTTAGCTGTTGCCCTAAAACGAATTCCACATATTTGACCTAGACCTGTAAACCCATCATATTGAACCAGGAACAAACCCCGGATACCGATTTTCGTGCCTGATTTTAGACGCACAAAAGTCGTTACAAACGTCCGTGCGCAAATTATTAAATTTGCGTAATTACGTTCGTTGTCCGTTCCAATCGAAATTGAGACCCAACCTCAATCAGTTTTGACCAACCCAGATCACGATAATATTGTACACTGAGCCTACTAACACCAATGACCCTTGTCCAATCCAATTTAGACTCCCGGTTTTTAATTAAATTAAATTAGAAACACCGTTACATTAATTATGAATTAATTAATGTGGAGACCTAACCTAAATTAAATTGGACCCAAATCCAACCCAAACCCACATGCACACCCACAAGCCTCATACAAAACACCAAACACCATCATGGTCCAATGAGGAACACCAAACATGGTGTTTGGTCACATTAAATCCCTTATGCAAATTAATTGTGCAAATACCAAATTGTCAGGGGCCTAATTGCAAAATTGCAATGAGGTGCCCCCCTCTCATTGGCCCAAACCATCATGGAGAAAAGTAATGGTCATGACCAATCGTGAGCATTAAATTTCTCCCTATTTTCATGTCCTTGCATTACCTTTATGAGAACCCATCTTGACCCTACAAATTTGAATGGCCTATTCCTAGCCCTCCACTCATCTTGATGGACAACCCACTCCCCAAAAATGGTTGTCCAGCCGGCCCTAATCCCTAGGTAGCCCCCCTCACTCTCTCTCCTACACATACATGTTTATTTACTCATTAATGAGAGAAAAACCCAAACCCAAATACTAAAACCCCAACCAACTCAACCCACAGCCGATCCTAACCTACCCACCCCGAGCTCCACCACCGCCACCAGCCACCACCAGTCACCGCCACCCTAACCCGACCCCTTCGCCGGACCCTCCCCTACCCACGGCCACCGCCACCCGGCCACGACGCCGCCGGCAGCCACCCCCCAGCTGCCCGCACCGATCCTAACTCTCCCTGCCCGCAGAGCACAGCCGAACACCCCTCGACTTCGTGCTCCGCCACCACCGCAACTCCGACCGCCGTACTTGGCCGAACCCTTCCCCGTCCAGTCCTCCACCACCCCACAAAATCTCAGCCGCCGCCGCCGCCGCATCGAGGTGAAATCGGACCCGCAGCAAGGAGCTATACGAGACTGCTGCTGCTGCCCGCGACCTCCCCGAGCCTCGCTGGAGCGCCGACCGGCCACCCCCGCCGGCGACGACCGACCAGCTCGACCCCCTCGACCTGTCGAGCAATAAGGTATAATATTTTATATGAAATTATTAAGATTTATACATAAAATTTTAGTTGCAAGCTTCATATATACGGATATCGTATTTTTATACGTATTCTATACTATATAATATATTGTATGTATTTAACAGTATTTATATTTATTATATTCCTGTATAAATTTCATATTATATATTATAATCATTTCTTTTTAATTTATATTATATATGTATGTATGTATGTATGTATGTATGTATGTTATTTTAAATACAAAGAATATAAAATAATCTAATATCTATAATATTAAATACATTTTGGAAATCAAGTATTATTTTTGTGTATATACTGTATTTCTATTTTTGGTATATTTTGTATATAAAATAAATATCTAAGTACGTATTTTTATAAATAACAAATGTATGTATATACATAGTATATATATACATGAGTTTTAAATACCCTATTTTTATTTGAATACCTAATATGTATATATATTAATATATATGTATATATTTCAAGTTACCATACTATATAGGAATATGTATAAATAAATGATGTTATGGATATTATCTATTATATACATATATATGTATTTATTGAATATAACATAATTACCAGTGTATTGCTAAATAATACATAAATATTATTTTTGTACTAATAATCAAATATATTATTTAATATATTTAAATATGTTTTAGTGTATATATAAATAATAGTGTTAGCTATATATACATACAGCCCCGACCCCGTGTCAGTTGTAGATACGGACAGTGTGTCCTAGTCGTGCTATTGTAGCGAATAATTTGGACATTACTGTATCCTATATAGGATTGCTGGACACTACTGCCGAGGCATCAGGAGCAGGGCTTTGGATTTCGCAGCTACCCGGGACAGGCAAGTATACCTTGCTGGATTACTGCTTTAAATTTAAATGTTAAATATTTCAATTATACATGAACTGTGTGTGTCCGAGAATGACTCGGGTGCGGTCGACATTGCGTCGATGAGTAGTGTACATGTCCTAGTTGCTAGCTGACTCACCCACTGTGAGGATATTTTGATATCTTCCTTGACCATGGCACTATACACGTATCGTGATGGTACACTCATATTGGGATGCGGGTCCGCGTACCCGATTCGCTATCGGTACGTACGACATGCATCACGGACTAGCTTGTATTCTAGAATAATATAGTTAATTGAGACTTGGCATCTAGATACGGTACACTCAAGTCGTGCATTCGACTTGCGTATCTACATTGGGCGGGAAGGACAACTGACAAACGTATGGGATACCCCCACCGGATTCCGTGGTATCCAGAGGAACCATAGACCCGGTGACTCCGTATATTCAGACACCGCGCTCTACGGAGTGTTACGGACGTATGTATACATAGCAGACACCACGCCTTAGAGTGTGGACGTTATACTTATATACAGATACCTCATTCTTCGGAATGATGGACGATTACAGATACCACACTCTAGAGGACGTTGGACGTTATGCCTACACCTACTTATACGTTCCTAGGTTGTCCTTATATTGCATTCACTTAGATGGTTAGCACACCCCTCCTCTTTACTTTTATTTTAGTACTATATCCATCATGCATATTGTATCTTGTTACGTCCCTCTGAGGATCTGGTTATCTTCCAGATCTGGACGAGGCCTTTTATCCCACAGTTTACGGGCCAGGTGTATAGGCGAGGTTTGCTCTTGACGAGGAGCTGGAGGTACTTCCATCAGAGTACCCCTGATCAGATTGGTAGGCCTTCCGCCTATGACTGGAGCTCCTTACCTAGTTAAATGTTGTTCCAGTCTCTCCTTATCTGTACTTTCATTTCAGACATTCAGTACTTTATTTCAGTCTATCAGTACATTGTAGTGGGTTTGTTTCCACCAGACTTATTTCAGTTGTACTATGTCTTCGTCTATGTCCTTATATTCCAGTCTTTCTTTCAGTATAATACTTGTTGTTTGTGGATGAGATGAGATTAGACACTGCCTGTTGATATATTAGACTTGTTAGATTTAGGACAGCGTAGCACACTTCGCCAGGATCCATTAAATTGGGATATCCTCGAAGACGTGTCAGCTGGCCAATGCCACGTGGCCTAGTTCCATAATATTTTGGGACTGGGACGTGACAGAAGCGCAAACCGAAGTCCGGGACCCAGCATGCTCGCTACTCCTAGAAGGCGAGAACTGATATGGTCCCAGAGATGGGACCAGTGGCGAAGACTAAGCCCCCCGTGAAGGAGACCGCAAGCAGAGAGGTAGGACCCCTTATACTAACGGTTCCTGAAGCAGGACCCGATTTAGATGCTATGGCGGTATCCGTAAACCCTTTTAGTTTAATTTTTTCTGGTCCTCTTTATAAATATATCTCTTCTGGTCTGTTTGAATTGCAGACACAGGAGAAAAGGGACTGTCCCCGGTGGGCAGCCGCTTCAGTGATTTCTTACACTGAACTGGAAGAGGAAATCCCTCATGAGTCCGATGTGGGTGCCTTAGGACGCGACTTTGGCGGAGCATCCTTATACCCCTTTGGAGCAGATATCCGTAAAAGACATGGAAGCTTTGAGGGAGGCTATGACAATACTGGATGAGCCACAACCTACGCCACCTCCTTCTGGTATGTCATTTTTCAATTTCACAAGAGATCAGATTCTCTGGCTTCATCTTCACATTCTTCGAACGAAGTTAATTGTTGGTTGTTCTGGTCCTGTAGGCCCTGTTCCTCCCTTACGGACATTGGACGTGGCTGTCGAGGAGGATATCCTGGAAGAAGGGGGTAGTGAGCTTATCATGAGGATGTCTGAATCCTTCATTCGCCTCTCTAGAGGCAAAGAGCACCCTGTAGGGTTTGTTGTGGGTCCTTATAGTACAATGGCTGCTAGTCCCAATGTTATTGCTGGGCACTTGGTTGTTGAGGCCTTTCCGGATGGTGGGATGGTAGGTTGTTCTGAGGAGGCTGTTCCTGATGTTTTCGACATTATGGTGGCGTGATCGTCATCTGAGGTCGCTGTACCACAGTCTGGGGTTGGTGTGCGAGCGGGTGCCGAAGCAGCGGGGCACCCTGTTACTCCTGTCCTAAGTCGCATATCCGGCCTTACTCATCTATCGGGTGTTTAGGCCTTTGAGATGTCCATGAAGGAGTGGAACGCGAGATATTCTACTGGTCGCTCTTCTGCTAATGCTTCGCCTTCAAGGCCATCGGGCGTTATCGTGCAACCTGCTGTGCTTGTGGCTTCTTCCTCCATCCAGCCACCCTTGACTCCGGCGATGCTGGAGAAGATCAACAAAAATGTCCAGATCTCCCTTCGGCTGGACACGCTGGTCGGTTTTATATAACTTTCCGTCAGGGGCACGCATAACAATTAGCGGCGCCAACCGACGGTCAGTTGAATGGAAAGTTGCCTGAGCTTGGCGATCTCACACTGCCCTAGACTTCTTTGACTTAGCACGCGCATGCACATAGTACAAAGAGTCCAAGTTTTGATTTTTACCATTCTCAGCATGGCACATAAGATCAACGCTGCATGATATTCAGTCAAAAATCGAGGTTCGACTGCTATAAGTATCGCATGTAGTATTTTTCTTTGCCAGAGTTTGGGTGCTGAGCGTCTCCTACGGAAGACGGAGATGTCGCATGGTCAATCTGGGTGGACGCTTGACGAGCGTCCTCAGCAACATGGAGAGAGGCAGGGAGCTCATGCTCCACAGTTGGGTGAGACACAACGGCCTTTTCTACCCACTTCCTGCGGGTCTTCTTGGACTTTGCTAACCTCGAAGAAGGACTAATGCTTCCCTCCGAAAGCATCTCCTCGAAGGCCTGCTGGTCGAAGCAGACTACCAACATCCTCTGGGTTGAACCCAGCTTGGCCGTATCAGACTGCGTCACCACCTTTTTATTAGAAGAGAATAAAGTCCCCAGCAGAGTCATCATTTTGTTCGCCATTAAATTCGAAGTTTAAGAGAACTTGATTTAATTAACAAACGAAAAGAAAGTACAGAGAGTCTTAGGAAATAATCTAAGTACAAATTTATTATCTGGGGTATGACGATGGAGGGTTAGGAGTGTAGGAACTCTCTTTACTCCGTGGATGATCCGATACCGGAGGAGAAAGCTCTTCTATCTTGCTTGACTATAGGTTCGCAGATAGCCAGCCCTTAGAACGTTCAAGTTGCTCCTATTTATAGCCATCGTGCTGATGGGCAATGGATGCCGCATATGCCTCTGTTTGGTGGCCTCATAAGGCTCCTTCAACATAATGTGGTTACAACTTTCGTCGTATGCCATGGACCGATTGCCACATGGTCTTGGTTGAGATATATTGTTGAAGAGATCTTGGAGTTTTATCAACCCATTGTGGGTGTGACTTGGTCAACTAGACTTGTAGTCAGCACCAACAGTGCGAAGACCTCTGCAGTTATAACGAGAAGATCTTGTGAGTTGGAGGCCGCATTATAACTTAGACGTATGATGGCGAGGCCGTATGGGTTTTGTATCCGCATATGTACTCTCGTTTGGGCCTTGATCGAATTGACACTCTAGCCGCATGTTAGCGAGGTAGTATAGGATATTGCAGTAGCATGGCAGCATTGCCGCAAGATCGTCTAGGCCGCATACGTGCTCTCGTCTGGATTTGGTCGAATGGACACTGCATCCGCATATTGACGAGGTCGTATATGGCCGAAGCCGCAGATCAAAGGACACGTGCCTTGGCATATCTGTCGAGACAATCAATACAAATGTGACTTTCTGTCTTTTTATATGCCGCCCCTTTCACGAATTCAGAAGATGTCTAAACTTAATGTCAGACATTGGAGACTGTGCCAAGAGCTCATTATGCGGCCTCGTTTCCCCTTGGTTGCTTTGGCCGCATGTAGATTATTATGCGGCTTTCTATCTGGCCGTATAGATCATGTTTTATCCGGCATGAGTTTTATGCGGCCTGTAGATTTCTTATGCTTCTACAATCGAAATATGATGCAAGTTGGCGTATGGAGATGTCTGAAGCTAGTAGACGCATAGAAAAGTCTACTGCGGTTGCAGAAGGGAGACTGGTACTATGCATCTACGCATGGCAACAATTAGAACATGAAGAACTAGGCACATAAGAAGTCTCGATGCACGATACTCACTGCGCATGGCGGGCTCGATGTAGTGCAGTCACTACACATGGAGGTTTTTCGGTGCATGGCAGGACTTGGCGCATGGAAGCATCTATGTGGCTAGCTCTAAGCAAGGTCTATGCGCGACCAGGTTATGTCCATAGGGCTACGAGCACCTTGGCGTATGTATCTTAAAGCATGAAGGACCATGAGAATGAGGATTGCAGATCCAATTTTAAACCAAAATAACAAGGTAAAAGCTTAACTTGGTTACTTTGATTACTTAACTTGGTTGTTATGATTCCGCAGGTTAAGTCACTTGGCGTGGTTGCTAGCTGGTGAATGGACACTAGTACATCTAGCCACGGGAGCTCTCGAAAGAGCAGTTCACCGAGGTCAAGCCTATTACTAAAGAATGCCGAAGATCTTGATAGCGAACAAGGATCAAGCAGAGGATCTAGGGATTGGAATAATGGTTATGGACTTCGAGAAGTTACAATCAAAGAAGTACGTGTAGCAAAGTACCAGTGATTACCAAGGAACTAATCTCAGAAATTCTGTTGCAGACTTGAAGGTGAACATCCATGGTTGCCAGATGGTGATATCTTGGCAGGAGACATACTTTGAAACAAGGCTTCAGTATCAGATGGATGTTCGAGCTTCTACTTGTGAGTAGAGTCTCATTACAAGAGTTGTGGGACACCAAGACTAGGACATGTACTCTGTACCGCAAGATGTCTAGTCTATGGCTTATCTCTAAATGTGGGGGTAAGGAGGTGGAGAAGTGTAAGATCTGTGTGCAGACAAAAATTACCAAAAAATCTTTCAAACGGGTAAATCAAAGTACATATTTTCTGGTGTTGGTACACTCAGATATCTGTAACATTAATCAGTTCTTCACAAATTCCATAATAAAGTATTTTATTACCTTCATTGATGAATACTCAAAGTACACATTCGTCTATCTGCTCAAGACAAAAGGTGAAGCATTAGAGAAGTTCAAGGAGTTCAAGGCTGAGGCTGAACGTCAAAAAGGATAACAACTCAAGAGATTCAGAAGTGATTGAGGCGGAGAGTATAGGTCCATTGAATTCGTATCACTCTGCAAAGAACATAAAATTGTCAATGAGACGACTGCTCCGAATTCTCCTCAATCAAATGGAGTAGCTGAACGGAAGAACGAAACATTGACAAAGATGATAAAGTCAATACTGTTAACCGTGGGTCTTCCAAACTGCTTCTGGGGAGAAGCTGTGCTGACGACTATATTCGAGTGTGGGGGTATCTGAACATAGTGTCATACGCAACATCCAATGTCACTCCTTATGAACTCTGGTTCAAAGTCAGACCCAACTTAAATGTCTGGCATATGCGAATCTTCCTGACTTGAAGATTCAAAAGCTACGAATGAGGACTACGAAGATAATCTTCCTGGGATATACTGAGAAGAGTAATGCTCAGAGGTTTCGTGACATTTGAGTCAAATTATATCATCAAAACCTTGCGACGCAGAATTTTTTGAAGATAAATTTGTAAGGCACAAGAAAATTATTTTTGCGGACATTCCGAAGAATAGTGTGAGTGCACAGGAGGCTAACGCTTCCAATGAAGATATAGTCCAAGAAGAAGAAGTCACTCTAGAGACAACGTTCAAACCGGAGCTTGCAACCGGTATCTAAGCGGGTGAGGAGATAGATGGACTTCGGAGATAATTTTGTTACCTATCATGCGGAAGCATATCCGCTTACCTATGATAAGGCAATGAAGATCATATGCGTTGTCTTCTGGAGGGAGGCTATAAATTATGAGTATAACTCAATAACCTCCAACAACACTTGGGTGTTGGTCGATCTGCTTAAAGGAGCTAAACCAATCAGATGCAAATAGATCTTCAAGAAGAAGATGAAGGCCGATGGAACTGTTGACAAGTTCAAGGCAAGGTTGGTAGCCAAGGATTTTTCTCAGAAGCAAGGAATTGACTACTTCGACACATATGATCCAGTAGCACGTATGGCGACCATAATAATGTTGGTTGCTATAAGTGAAATCCATAAGCTGGTTATGTCATGCCCCAGTCCCAAAATACGTAGGACCAGGTATACGTACACATGCCAGCTGTACGAACAAGTATATGAACCCAATTTAATGGACCTAACCAGTCGTAGTACGCTGTAAAATATCTAAGTTATAATATCACATGCAGGTAAAATCTAGTCTCATCCACAAAATATCACAGAATAGAAAACTGAATAAAATAGATAATTCTCAGAATCTACTACAAAAGAATATCTAGTGGAGCACAATCCACAAAAATGAGTACAAAAGAATACTGAAAGAATACAACTAAGAAATAAAGAAAAAGTCCGGGTCTCAGCTAACTAGATAAAGACACCCAAGATACTAGCAACTGTCGTCCATAAATGGATGCTCAAGGAAACTTATGTGGCTCCACCTCAAAGTCCTCATCTGCAAAATCTAAAACTCCGTAATCCGTCGGGTACAAGTGCTCGACGGGATCTGAAAAATATGCTAGGTCCTCAAAGGGACATAACAAGTACACAAGAAATTGACATGCATAAAAGTAAAGAAGTAAATAATAAAATATGGTAACTAAACATCTATGTGATGTGCACTCGAGACATCTCTAGTGGCGCATGATGTCACGCCCCAATCCCAAAATACCGAAGGACTAGCCACGTGGCAATGTCCAGCAATACAACTCCAATAGGCAAACCCAATTTAATGGACCCGTTAGAGTCCACTTAAGATGTAACAAATATAAATACTAGTCTGTCCAATCTATCATAGTATAATTCTAGTCTCATCCACAGAAAGTAAACACAATTCAATATGATAGACCAGTCAAGATAATAGATAAAAAGAAAATAGTCCATCATCAAGTCCACATAAGTAGTATCTCGGGGAACAACCAGACAAAATAAGAAAAGATAATAATACCAATACATATGTCCGTAAGTCCAAGTAAGAAATAACACTAAGCATAAATAACTGAGTATTTAACTGAGTACTCAGGAGAAATCCTCTGTCACAACCTCGTCCTCTGGTGCCAGTACTACTCCAACGTCAGCTCATGTCCCGTAAACCTCGGGATAATCCTCCTCTGCTGTAAGTGGGGACATAATTCGGATCCAGGTCCTCAAGGGACATAGCAAGGTATAAGAAACACTCAAGCCAAATGAAATACTGTAAAATAAAAATAGATCCTCAGGGCAAGCTATGTAACCAACTATGTAAAATAAAAATGAGAGCATCACTAGTACTCAAGCTGAGACCACTACTGTAAACCCTCTGACCAAAAATCTAGGATTAGAGATTTATTTAAAATTATTTTTTTGGATTAAATTGGATTATTATTTACCTATTTGATTTTTATTCAATAGTTGTACATTACCGTTGTTTAAATATCTAGAGCAATGCACTAGCATTTGCTTTCGAACAAATTTTACATTCTTGACCTAGACAAGCCTATCTTCAATCTTGACCTTGGTGTCACTCATATATGCACTCTCTTGTGATTCATTTTAGTTTTACAATATTCGTTCATATTTTCTAATTTTAAATCCAACTTTGCATCATTGCCCGTTCCAATCAAAATTGGAGACACAACCTCGACCCATTTCTTGCAACCCAATATATGACAATAATTTATTCTGAGTCTACTATGTCTATGATACTTGTGTCCCACCCAATTTAAATCCTATGTACTTCCAATTAATTAAAGAACACCATTGACACTAATTTTAACTAATTTGGTGCAATGACTCAACCTAACCTAAAACTAGACCCAACACCAATCCAAACCCACAACCACACCCTCATAGCTCATATAAAATACCACACACCAATTTTCCCCACTACAACACACCAAACATGATATTTTTCTACATTCAATCCACTTTTTTCTCTTTGTGCAAGTCCTAAACTATTGAAAACTTTTATGCAAATATCTAGCCATGTGTTCACCTCCTATTAGTTGGAGCAAATGAAGAAATTCTATTTTGAATGCTTAACCGGTCATGAGCTCTCCCCCTCTCTTTTTGTATGATACTATGCAACCTACATTAAATCCTAACCTCTTATTCAAACCCCCAACACATCTCCACCACCCATTTTCTTTATGACAACACCCCCTCTCCTTGGGAACCTAGCCGGCCATAATCCCTAGGAAATGCTCTCTCCCTCATCATTTGTTACATCTTCTTCCTCTTCACTCCTCCTTCCTACATCATCATCACCACCATTAACCACCACCCTCACCATCACCACCGCCAACCACCATAACCACCGCTGCCCTTACCTCGACGACCACCACTTCCATTGCCGTCATCACCACCATTACCATCTTCACAACCATCACCACCATTAACCACCGCCCTCACCATCACCACAGCCAACCACCATCACCACCGCTGCCCTCACCTCGATGACCACCACTGCCACTGTCGTCATCGCCACCACCATCTTCGCCAACCACCACCACCAGTAAACTGTCGCTGCTGCTTCAAACCGCCACTGCTGCCGCTTCAAACCGCCGCCGCTGATGTTAAAGTTGATGCTACTACTGTATTTTGCCACTGACCGCCGCGTCCTGGCCCAGCGCCTCCGCTAGCTTCTACCGTCCTGGGCTCCTCCACGACCGAGCCATCACCGCAGCAACTGCTACTGTTGCTGAGCCTATTGCTACTGCTGCTATTTTTGCTATTGTTGCGATCTTCTCCGACCTCCTCCGGCGACCCCCGACCATCGACGACCATCCCTCGACGACCGACGGCCTACCCGTGATATCCCTGACAGCCACCAACCACCGTTGGCCACCCACGGAGGACCCGAGTACACTCCATGATCGCGAGCACCTAAAGCCAAGTCAGAACCTAGTTCCAACCACCTATTTTTTTGAGGCAATTTCTCCCTCCACGCTCAACCGATTTCCGAAATGCCTTCTTTGGTATGCTCTCCATGTAACCCTCTTTCAATGTGTTCAATTAGAATAATTTTGTTTAATTTCTATTGTTAGTAATTTAAGATCCAAAATCGAAGAAAAACAGTTTTCAAACATAAAAATTCTCCGATACAGAGTTGGTACCGTCAATCCGGACAACCTCGTCGTGTACTGATTGTACCAAAAGTCACATATCGTCAACATGGAAGTGTGGGCTTTCGCAGAACTTGATTTGGATGTGCGTGCACACCGAAATCAATACGTATCCATCGAAAAGCACCGTATTGGCCTATTATGACACTCGTCCTAATTTTGTGTGTGCATGTCATTTCATAACAAAATTTGTGCCATCGAATTCATACCGTTACGCTGGTCCTGTGACCTAAGTTTGGTTCGATTCTGAGAACGTTAATAAAATGTCATTTCGTGGGCCCCACGGTTCCACATGATAGACAATTTCGTAATCGACTCATCGGAATCCAGTTCTGGATGTTCCGTTGGGTTCGTATCATCGTTCTAGACTCGTAGACACTAAGATTGAAAAATTTGGAGAACTTTATCTCTGGCATATTTTTCGTGTGCAAGACGGGCCTACTTGTGGAACCCGTGTTGACCAGAAACTGTATTTTTTCCCTGTATCCAAATTGAATGTATGTATATGCTTTTTTGAGTTTCTCACTCATTCTGGGACTGTTGGTGATATTTGTGACAACATTCGGGGATATCAGCTCCAGTTTTCATTGTTGTGCTGCTACTTTCCTGGCGAGTTCGTGTTTGAATCTTCGTCTAGCTTCCGGCAAGTATACCTTGCCTTGTTATACTGTTTAAATTCAAGTTAATATTATATATTGCGCTCTCTATATTATATAACTGTGCGCGTTCGAGAATTACTCGGGTGCAGTCAACGAATGCGTCTACGTTAGGACTTGTGTTTGACCTAGCGTCTAGTGGACGTTCCCTAAGTGACGGAGTTATCATTATAACTCTGAGGCCTTGACACGTATCATTTTACGTCACTGAGTGAGTTCATGATAGGACACGGGTTTACGCACTCGATTGGCCATCGGTGCGAGTAGCTCGTGTGATGGTACTTAGCATAGGTGTATTATTTTAGGTGACTTGCATTATAGTTACGAGATGTCCACGTCGCACTTGAGACTTGTACATTGGCATTAGGCGGGAAGGACGACTAGTAGGCGTATGGGACACCCACCTCCTTTATACAGATATCGTGTTCTTTGGAGCGATATAGACGTATATATTTATGCAGATACCGCGTTCTTTGGAGTGTTGGATATTACATGTGCAGATACCACACTCTTCGGGGCGTTGGACGTTGTGCAGATACCACACTTTTCAGAACGTTTGACGTATTTACTTATGCAAATACCACGCTCTTCGAAGTCTTGGACGTTATTATATATGCAGATTGCCCTAAGATGGGGGCATATGTGGCGTATACTAGCCAGTCACGATGATTGGTGAATTACGTCAGCATATGTCTAGCCTATACTTCCCATACGCACTAAGTTGTCCTCAAATTGCATTCACTTAGGAGGATAGTTCACCCTGATTTACTTTACTCAGAATTTACATTATGACATGTACTTTTTGTATCTTGTTACGTCCCTCTGAGGACCTGGTACCCTTCCAGGTTATTTGAGCAGGTTACATAATGCTTGATCTTGTGGAGTACTGGACATCGTTGCAGGTAGCTTTACATCTTTCAGCTATTACAGTCATGTACTACTTTCCATTTTGTTTCTGTTTTTATAGCCTAGTATTTATAGGCCTATATTGTTCTTTTGGCCTATTCGAACAGATGTATTATTGTGTTGCAGACTAATGATGCGTATCGTTCCTTCTTGAGATTTATTTACCAAGGATTTAGTTTAGTTGTTGGATATTAGAAATAGATGTTTAACTGGATCACTTAACCTTGGACAACGTAAGTGCACTTCGTCGGGCCCATTAAATTGGAAAGCCCTACGGAGTCATACCAGCTGGCCATTGCCACGTGTCTGGTCCCATACATTTTGGGAGTGGGGCGTGACAACTACAGGCTCTGTGTCGGGGAGCCCATAGCAGCAAGTAGTCTCAAGTAAATGTTACAATCTCTGATATAGAGACTAAAGCACCTCCAGTAGTATAGTATATATATATATAATCAGCCTATAGCCTGTGTG
This sequence comes from Iris macrosiphon, assembly GCA_036927795.1. Classification (NCBI taxonomy): domain Eukaryota; kingdom Viridiplantae; phylum Streptophyta; class Magnoliopsida; order Asparagales; family Iridaceae; genus Iris; species Iris macrosiphon. The sequence continues at coordinate 143,515,011 of JAYESA010000008.1, forward strand.
CCTCTCCCCACCCAATGTAACCTCACGTCTCATGTTCACAATGTCTCATGTCCATAAAACGCAAGATCATGACCTCTAGCTAGCACAATGAGTCATAATGATATCTCTATATATGTAAATCTCATATCACGAATCCTGTAAGACTATACAGAATCACCATTGTAAACTCCCTGATTTTTCAGGAATTTTTAAAATTAATTTTTCATAATTTTTTGGAATTTTTTGGGATTTTTCTCTATTTTAAACTAAGGCATTTTAAATTTAAATAATTTTTAAATATTATTAAATAATATTAAAATATTATAGAAATAATATTTTTTGGTGTAAAATGAAAAACTAGACAGGGTAATTTTCTGGAAATTTATTGGACCCCGAAAACATTTTTAAAGCCCTAAAAACCAAGTTATAATTAAACCAAAATAAACCTAGAATTAAACCCGGTTCAATTGAACCAAACCAACCCGAACCAACCTAGACCGGTTTAGCTAAACCGAACCAAACCCTGCGGGTCGGATTCGGGTCTAACCCGTCGACCCGACCCGCATTCATTTCTTATTGGATCGGGTCGGATCCGCCTGACCCGACCCGACTCCACCCAACTCGACCCGGCCAGCCTCTCTCTCTTCTCTCCGACCGTTTCAGCCCCCGCCCGCCGAGTAACGGCCGCCGCTCCGGCAGCCCGCGCTGCTCCGGTTCCCCTCCCACACCGGTCGCCTCTCCATCTCTTCCCTATCTCCTATAAAACCTCTCCCCTCTCCTCTGCCTCCTCCCTGCTCCTCCGTTCCCGGTGTCCCCTCGCCCAGCCCCATCCACTCTCCGCCTCCCGCAGCAACCCATAGAGCCGCCCTCGGCCAGCCTCCCTCGACTCCCTCTCTCCCTCCGCCACCTCCTCCAGTGAGCGCTCCGCCTCCCTTCCTCGAGCAGCAATCCCTCCAGCAGCCCCCTCGACAACCGCAGCCCCGGCCGCCCGCCTCCACCAGCGCAGCCCGCTGCCAGAACCCCTCCGCTCCGCTCCGCCTTCGCCAGCGCTGCTCCTCCTCTGGCGAAGCTCCGGCCAGCTCCGGCGACTCGAGCAGCAAACCCTAACCCTAGGCTGAACAATGCACCGTATCGTGTCGCAGTGTCTTGTGTCGACTCGCGGACACGGGAATTTTAGTTTCCACGGAGCCCTATTCAGGTAACCCGTTCTCTCTTCTCGTTGTCCCATTTTTTGTTCCGTCAGTTGTGACGTGAACCCTGCGTGACCCTCTCGATGTCCGTGCAACCCGCTTGGTGCGTCGCGTCCTGTGGTGATCGCAAACCGCGATCCAAAAACAGGAAAAATATCGCCCTATTTCACCCTGGAACTGAGTGTGCCCCGCCAAACGGGACGACTTGGTCACGTGCGGTCTTCACCGAAGCGTGCGCGTCGTCGATACGGATGTGCAGGTTTTCGCAGAAGTTGATTTGGATGTGCGTGCACACCGGAATCAACGCGTATATGCCGATAACGTTCCGTATCCGCCTGTTCTGAATCTCGTTGTAACTTCGTGTACACACGTCGGATCGAAACGAAACTTATGCCATCGGACTCGTAGCAATACGCTGGTCCTGTGACCCAAGTTTGGTTCAATTCTGAGAACGTTGATAAAATCGCATATCGTGGGCCCCACGGCTCCACTTGACGGGCGATTTTGTGACCGGCTCATCGGAATCCAATTCTGGAAGTTCCGTTGGGTTCGTATCATCGTTCTGGACTTATTGAAACTAAGTTTGACAAATTTGGAGACTTTTGTTCCCGACACATTTTTCGGTGCAAAGCGGCCCACAGGTGGACCCCGTTTTGACTAGAAACTATCATTTTTGCCCCTGTATCCAAATTGGACTCAAGGACAGGCGTTTCTAGCTATTTGATATTTTCTGGATCTGATGGTGATATTTATTTCAGCAACCGGAGCAATACCTGTAAATTTCGCTGAGGTCAAAGCTACAGTTGGAGACAGAACCCCAGGCAAGTGTACCTTGCTAAATCTTGCAGTTCTTGTTACATATTTCCTTGACTTATTTATCTGTTGTAGATGCTTAACCTAGGACCGCGTGAATTTACTTAGCGTCCGATTAATAGTCGGGTGCCAACCCCGTACGCGAAGTTGTGTAACGTCACCTAGAGATGGATATTGTGACCCTTTATATTCTCGTACTTGCATTATCAAGTACGTTATAACCCAGGACACCTGACACCATTCATGAGACAAAATCTTCCTGAGATATTCATGGTAATTCTGTATAGGATACATGTTTATGACATCTACTCTATATATGCTTAGATTTTATTATGATTGCTGCATTAGTTTTGATCTTGCGTGTCATGGACATGAGATGTGTGATTACATTGGGTGGGGAGAGATTTACCATACAAAAAGTTGATTATATATATATAATACTTTAATGGATGTGCCTTAGACTCTGACACAGAGCTTTGGTACCGTACTGGCCCTTCGAGAAAATATTGCTATGGGTTTCTCCGACACTGATCCTGTAGTAGTTTCAGCCCGAGTATGACTAAAACTCTCACTTGCATATCACTTAGCTGGTTATTTATTTACCATATTGTTTCATTTATTGCTGCACTACATTTATTTTGGCTTGAGTTATCTTGTACCTTGCTATGTCCCCTGAGGACCTGGATCCGGATTATGTCCCCAAGATTAGCAGACGAGATCTACCCTGAGGTGTACGGAACATGAGCACTTCTCGGAGCAGTACCAGAACCTGAGGACGAGGTGATCGCTGAGGATTTCTCCTGAATATCTGCTTCTTCTATGCTCAGTTTTAAATGGCAAATAAACTCTTTTGAATTATTGTTTAAGTGAACAATTATAACAGACTTAATATCGGGTTGTTCCCCAATTTTGTTTACTTGTGACTGGATGATGTTTATTTTATTTGATGATATTGATGTATTTATTCTGTGGATGAGATTAGTAAACCCTGATTGTTGTAATACAGCTTATGTATGCCCCGATGGATCCATTAAATTGGGTTTGTCCATCGGTGTGTGCTGCTGGCCATTGCCACGTGTCTAGTCCCTCGATATTTTGGGACTGGGGCGTGACAACCATGAATAACTCAAGAAAGATTCTGTCACATAAAATAATTTCAAGTGTCTTACGGTATGACGTACTTGGTAAAGCAAGCACGCAAAAATAGGATCGTAGAATCAATTCTCTAAATGACGTTACACGACTCCGCGTACGACGTCGACACCCGAATCTTGTTCGGACGCTAAGCAACGTCTCACGATCCTTGGTTGAATAGGTACATCATAGAAGTATAAATATATATAGAAAGAACACATGCAAATAATATAACATAATCTTTGCAAGTTTGGCAAGATACACTTGCCTGGGTTTTGAACTCCGTTAGTTGCTCCTGTAAAAGTGGAATCTCTAAGTACGCCCCCGGATGCTGAAACAAACATCACCATTGCTCTCACAATACTTGAAATATCTAGGATTGACTACCCATAAGTCCAATTTGGACACAGGGACAGAATCGACAATTTTGGTCAAAGCGGGGTCCACATGTGACCTATTTCGCACCGAAAAATGTGTCAAAGATAAAGTTCTCCAAATTTAACAAACATTGGGTCTACGAGTCTAGAATGATGATATGAACCCAACGGAACGTCCAGAACTGGATTCCGATGAGCCGGTCAAGAAATCACCTGTCAAGTGGAACGGTGGGGCGCGCAAAATGGTGTTTCGTCAACGTTCTCAGAATCGAACCAAACTTGGGTCACAGGACCAGCGTAACGCTGCGAATCCGATGGCGCAAGTTTTATTGCAAAACGACAAGCATACACGAAATTATGACAAGTGTCGGAACAAGCTGATACAGTATTTTTTGACGAATACGCGTTGATTTCGGTGTGCACGGACATCCAAATCAAGTTTCACAAAATTCCACGCGTCCACGTTAACGATACTCGTATTTCGATGAAATCCTTATACGATAAAGTCTTCTCGATTAGCGGGACGCACCCCGTAACAAAAAAAATTAATTTTAAAAAATCAAGTTTTCGACAAATTTTAACATTAAAATAATCACAGCATAATTCGAATTAAAAGAAAGTGTTTAAAGGGTTGGGTCGGGTGCCAATCCGACCGGGCCGGCCCTACCCAGCCCGCTCTCTCCATCGGGTTGGGTCCAGACCGACGGGAACTCGGTCAAACCCGGCCGCGGACTTGGTCGGTCCGGTCCAATACACAACTTGAGGGTATTAGAAATAAATTGTATATATTTTGATTGTCACATATGACTTAGGTCCATATATATATATATATATATATATATATATATATATATATATATATATATATATATATATATATATATATATATATATATATATACATACACACACGAGTTATCGTGATTAATGAGATATATATATTATTATTCTATCACTTCTTTACGTCTACTCCGAAAAAAGAAAAGCTCGAGTACATACCCAAATGTAATAACCAGGGACGGACCTCACGTGGACCTTCGCGGTTCCGTCCCTAGCAGTGGAAGAAAAGTGGAAGAAAATGATTCAAATAGATGATACCAAAAAATTAACCATAAATACTTTGTTGTTGTTTGTTCCCTCCTTCCCTTTTTATGGCTGTTGATAAGGGCACTATTAAAATTACTCGGAACTGTCCAGATATTTATCATTGATAATTACAAGTTTGCCACTACCAAAATTTACTTGGGGCTGTCCACTCTTGATTTTTTTTATAATCAGGACTGTCAAAATTTTGACAGTCCTACCCATTGTTAGAATGGTCAAAATTTTGACAGTCCTCCTAATTTGCAGGACTGTCAAAATTTTGACAGTCCTTTCCATTGGTAGGACTGTCAAAAGTTTGACAGTCCTAAAAATATATGTTAAATTTATAGAACTGTCAAAATTTTGACAGTCCTTCCAATTGGTAGGACTGTCAAAATTTTGACAGTCCTAAAAAATTAACATATATGTCAAATTTTGACAGTCCTTCCATTTTTTTTTCTTCTTTTTTTGGTTTCCTGTGTGCTGTTATTTTTCTTTGTCATTGTGCTATTATTCATATCATCTGACCAATGTCTATGTGACTATACAGTATTCAGTTAATAAAAGGATCAGATATGATTTGTTGAAATTAACTTATTTGTTACTGGTTTTAGGTTGCATTTTACTGGCTGTCTAAAAAATTAGGACTGTCAAAATTTTGAGTCCTCCACGACGCTAGAGTGGAGGATCTGGTTGTAGCGGCGGAAGAAGGAGGGGAGGGAGGAGCGGCGGACGCCGAGGGTGCCGAGGTAGTCGAGTATCGAAAGGGGGTACGAGACGGAGGAGCGGGAGGGGAAGGAGGCGGCGGGAGGCGGGGGAGGCGGGGGAGGAGGCGGAAACGGGAGGCGGCGGTGGAGGACAGGGGAGGAGGCGGAGGCGGAGCGCTCACGTGGTGGAGGACGAGGCCGCAGCTGCGCGCGGGAGCAACGGTAGAGCACGGAGGGAGCAGGAGGAGGGAGGGAGCAGGAGTAGGGCTCCGACAAGAAATGGAGGAGGGGGGAGGGCTCCGGTGGAGGTTTGGATAGTTTGGAAGGAGAGTTTAATGTTTGGGCTAGTATGAGTAAACTTTTGGACTAGTATGAGTAAACTTCATTCATTAATGAGTTAGTCCCAATCCTGGACTAGTTTCAAGTGTATTTAGTAGTGCCCTTGTCACCAGCCCTTTTTATCTATGTAGTAGGAGGTAGGAACCGTGTTTGAATCTGAACAACAGTAACCTTTTGGGTTCAGATTTGAGTTTCAGTAATCTATCTTTAATTATAGCGACTTTATGAGGAATACTAAGAATTCTTAGGTATATTCAAAATGCATTATTGGTAATTTTGTCCTTATTTTCGTTTTTCCAATTTAATTTTAAACTAGTGTTTTGGAGCATGACCAAGCTATGTTCAGGAGATGAAATATATGTAGGACCCAAGTTGCTGGGTTAAACTGAAAGGCCATATAAACCCACCAGTCTATTAGCATAGATGTGTCATCTCAAGCCAAGATGACTTCATTGTGCTGGCTGGTTTAGTTTAGTTTGGCAGTCTATTATCTAACCAACGTTTTATTTATCTATCACCAATAGGAAACAAATTACTTTTTATTTATTAGTTCAGCATCCGAATTAAATTGTAAGACCCGATACGAACTCTATAAGTGCTGCCTTTTAGATTTTAAGATCCGAAACAAACTCTAAAAACTGTGTCCTTAATGTTTACATAATTTAATTTTTCATCGACAATAATACAATAATATTATCAACATAAAATTCAAAAAATAAAATAATAAACAAAATATAATATCCAAAATAATATATATATTTTATAATAAAATACTAATAAAATTAAAGATGTTTTAAACCAAAAATTAAAATTGTACTTGTTTTGTTGTTCAATTATCCCTAATAAAAACACACTCAGAAAAAGAGATCTAAAGAGGAGATTGACAACGACGGAAGGGTAGAGAAGATAGATGGAGAGTGTTGGAGTGTTAGACTGACGGACGGAGGGGGATTTTTGACAATAATTGCACCAATTGTTTTTTAATCTGACTAATTGATTTATTTCTTGGTATTCTAGTATATGACGTTTAGATATCCTATAATAATAAAAAATTACGCCGACTAAAATGATTAGAATTAATGAGTTTACTAGATTTTTTTTTTTTTTTTTGTAAAATTAGACTTGCATACATTAGATAGTATAAAAAAGTTGTCCTCTAAAATTTTTGGCCTGAAGCAACCGTCTCATAGGCCTCAAATCAAGTCTGACCTTGTATAAGTTTCAAGTTAAAAAATCTCAACAATCAGGGACGGATCCAGAAACTGAAGCTGGGATAGACTATAGCAGATTCGAAAGGATTAGAGGTGGACTAACGTATATAAAAAAAATCAAAAATGAAAAATAAAACATATAAAATAAAAATATGTTTTTTTGTGGGCTGAAGTCCACCTCACCAACAAGCTAGACCCGCCTTGTCAAAAAACATAACAAAAATTAGCTTTGATTATAAAATTACCATGAAAAGTTGAATGTGTAAGTACAACTTTGTAACATCCTTTATTTCAAATTTCCGGTTGGGCGATTCCAATCCTCATCTTTCCATTCACCTATGTTAAGGGTCATATTCATGGTAGCATTAATAAAAACCATATCCTATGTTACAATATCATTCCAAGGTCTTTTATGCCTACATCTAATTGTAGAAAACTATTTTCTTTCCTTCTAATCGGTGGATCGGTTGGTCGATGTAAAGTATAAAGTTGAATGTACAAGTTTTATCTTAAAAGGACCATAGGTGTCAACTTGTGATATAAACATCAATTTAAAGGATAATGTTATTCTTACAACCAAAAGTAGTTATAGGAGTATACAATCGTCACGTGACCTGCTTCCATTAGAGTAGGGAGAAGAGAGATGGGACCGACTGAAACCTATATAGCAGGAGGAAGAGAGAAAGATCGTTGTAAAAAAGTTGTAAGCATTTGGTTGTAAACTTAGCATTATTGATATCTAAATTGGATTTAGGGATTGTCTTATGAAAAGAGGTTAGTTTAGTCCGAAATTTTATCAAGACTTATCTATGAATTGAACGGAAATTTTTTTGATACAGAAAGTTGTATCGAAGTTTTGATATAGCCACTGAATGACAAGTGGACTCCTCCTTCTTCTTTTTTCGTAAAACGTATAAATATTTATATATATAAACTTTGAAATGGAACTATTGTCATACACCAGCTGTATCAATGTGAACCGAAATGTTACCGAATGGCGAAAAAAGTGTGCGAAGATCATTAGTCTATTACGTTTTTTGGAGCTGTTGGTTTTCATGATCATAATGATTGTACGGTGCCATTCTTTCTACTACTAGTTTACTAATTTAGATCCCCATTTGATTGATTTGATATATACCTAAAAGACAGGTACCCTTATATTATTTGAGAAATGACAATTATCATTGTTTAGATCAATGTTGGTGGGTGATGGATGGTCTTTTACTTATCAGAAAATTGTGTCAAAAGCATTAGAAAATAATTTTATTACAAAAAAAAAAAAAATTTGACAATTTTGTAACCACAGCATACATACTATCGTCATATTCTAGAACGTAATTTAAAACTAACACCATAAAATAAGACGTAAATTACTAATAATAAATTAAATTGATAATCGAAGATGCTAATCTCAATATTATAATTAACCAAAATATGGTTAGAGCATAGAACGAAATAATTAGGAACTTTTACTCGCCTATGAAAATTTTTTACCAAGGAAAGAAGAAGAAAAGGAAGCACAGGAGGAAAGAAGAAGAAGAAGGCAACGGCCAACTTACGCCAAAAAAATTGGCGAGAATACCAAACTTAGAAGTTCATAATTATTCGATTAGTTTCTTTGGTTATAAATTTAATTAATTATTAGTAACTTACATTATATTTTATGGCGTAAGTTTTAAGTTACACCCAAAAACATGGCGATAGTATGTCGTTGATGCAAAATGTGCAAACATTATGCTTTTTCTGTAATAAAATTAATTTTTAATGCTTTTGACACAATTTTTTGTTTACTAATTTACTAACTAGGTTTGTATCTGGTATAAAAATGAACAAAAAATTTCACAAAGTTATAGTAAATTGCATCCGTTGATAGAATTTTACTCCAAAAAACCAAACGTCCATAGTAAAAATGTTGTAATTGATTTCACATTACTTTGTACCTAATACAACTAAACATCACCTAAATACAAATAAACAAAACTAAAAATTGTTTAAATCTACCAGCTTAAAAAAATATTAAGACAAGTTCCTTGCTAAGGACATATTTATCCTGGTCAATGCAGAAAGTATTCTTAGTAAGGACGTTTTCATCCTGATCACCAAATCATGTATAAAAAATATCCTTAGTCTAAGGACATTTTTCGTACAAGTAACGTCCTTACTAACTTAGTAAGAACGTATTTGTAGTCTTTGAAAAAAGAAAAATTCATAAAATGTCTTTACTAAGAACGTACATCCTTGACAATGGCATCTTTTTTGTTTTTTTAAACATTTTGTTTGTTTTAAAAAATACAACAAAGTACTTTATAAATAATAAATATTTTTTTTAAAAACATTCTTGCTAAGTACATTTCTATCATATTATATGTCTTTGATAAGAAAATTTCTCTCACTTTCATTTATAATTTATAATTTATAATTTTTGCTGTTATAGGGTGCTAAAGAAGAGAGGGGAGAGAGAATAAAGCTAAAACATCCATACTATGGGTATTTGGATTCCTTCTCACTAAAAGTTACAAACTTTTTTTTCTTATGCTCAATTTCTTATAACTTCAGTGGTTTAGCTGAAAATTTTTGATAAAAAGGAAGCAGCTGTCATTCATTTGATATGTACAGTTTACTGACGCGAGAAGAAGACAGAGAAAAAAAAAAATTTCATTTGTGTGAAATTTAGGACGTGTGCAAAACTTTGACACAGAAGCTTTAAATAAAATAGAACAATTAACCACTGTAAACTTACTAAAACAATTATAATAAAAATAATAATTAGAAATATTTAATTTTAGAATGACATGATGATGACGTCAACGTCGGAGACCGAGTAGAAAATACAACAGAGATAATCACTTTAGAATTTTTGACATCATATCATACAAACAACAAAATTTTTAAAAAAAGATAATAGATATCTAAATACGTATCATAAGATAGTCAAACCCTTAAACAACCCTAACAAACTCGAGAGATAAAATTTTACTTATTTAAATTTATCATAACAAACAAAATAAAAACTCTAAAAGATAATCGAAAATTTTAACTTGTTCTTCATCATTCTCCTCGGTTTCGAAAAATTTATCTCTTGATTAATCATATGTAAGCGTGAATGATAATGTCCTCCAAATCAGTCATAGTGGAGGTCTCTGCTAAGTAGTACTGGAGTCGGTCTTCTAGAAAGATGACTAAACCCCATATTGATAATAGCGATTGTAGAGGAGGAAGAAATGGAATGTCCTCTTGATAAATAACATCAAGCACTATTATGAATGGTGTTTGTCTCCGTGGGTCCAAATAAATAAAATTATTATCCCTACAATCAATTTTTTTTTACAAACTATTACAATTATTTATGACAAATAAATAATATAAAATTGTTCACGGACCTAACTATCAGAACATGTTCAAAATATTTAGGAGTTATAATAAGTTCTCCTAAATATTATATCTATTATGTCCTCTTGGTAGAGTTTCGACGCGTGTTGCGACCCCGAGATCGAGGAGGAGTGCGTCGAGGAGACGCCGTTAACGCCCTAGTTAGCTAGGTGGGTTTTCTGGGTTGTTCCCAGTTGTTATTTGGATGATTGTACGTATTCTTTTGATGCTGTGTGATGTTGTAGACTATTATAGACTTGACTGTATTTTGGATATTGTCTTGCTCTCTTTGGTTCTGGTTTTCTTTTGCTATCATATCGTGCTTTTATTTCTTCCCCTAGTTATTGTGATTGAGAGTTCATATATATATATTGCGTGGTTGCCCTCCTTTTGGAGAGGATTATTCATATATATATATTGCGTGGTTGCCCTCCTTTTGGAGAGGATTATTCATATATATATTGCGTGGTTGTCCTCCTTTTGGAGAGGTTATTTACAGATTTTTGTGAGTTATATAGATAGATTGTTGACCTAGAACGGACCTTTACAGTGTTCTACCGCCGATTCTACGGCGTAGGCTGGACGTACCCACGGCTCATGCCCGATTTTCGGGTGCGGGTCGTGACACGTTTTTGGTGGTCAAACACTATTATGAATGGTGTTTGTCTCCGTGGGTCCAAAAAAATAAAATGATTATCCCTACAATCAAATTTTTTTTTATAAACTACTACAATTATTTATGACAAATAAATAATATAAATTTGTTCACAGACCTAACTATCAGAACGTGTTCAAAATATTTAGGAGAGAAAATAAGTTCTTTGCATTCATTGAATTCATCAAATAACCTTATTTAATTCTTCCAAGGACGATACATTGATATATAAAGATATAAAATTTATTAATAGTTTAAATCTAGATCTAGACTCAGACTTGAATTTAACTGGTAACGACTTGGATTTAACTGGTAACTCGTCTGCGACAGACGTAATAAATTATACTAATAACTTTTTTTAAGGATATATAACCACAATTAGCAACAGTTTCTGAGTTAATATAGTTAAAATATTCATCGAACAAATTTTATTTTTTTGAGTCGATATGTATCTCTTATATATGCAGCATCAATTATCGTACAAACTTATTACAAAATTTTTTGTGTTAATATTTTTATAGTTATTATTAACTTATAAAAATATTCATAAATTAGGATTTTATTCTAATAGCAAATTGATATGGAAGAAGAAACCTAGATTTTTTTTTTATTTGTATAAAATTTAGAACTTACAAAAATTTGGATGACTTTTATAAATTGTTATAAATTTAAATAATATATCTTTTAGAATATTTAGATTTTATTGTAGATTAATTTATACATTTTTTATTATAGATAAAAATTAATAGATATTTTTTATTAGTTTTATATTATATATATTTGTCATTAAATATACTAGCAAATTCACTTATGTTGCATATAAAAAAATATTTTTTTCTTCTGATATTAGTATACAATTATTTAAATATTTAAATATATTTAAACTAAAATTTATATATTTTATATTTTAATAAAATTAATTATATATTTAATTATATTTTAATTATAATTTATTATAAATTTTTTTTTATAAAGAGTCTTAAAACAGTTAATCGTTTTAAGCGTGTGTGTGTATATATATATATATATATATATATATATATATATATATATATATAATATTATTTAATTAAAAAAAAATATAATATTATTTAATTAAAGATAAATATATCTTCTAACTTATATGATTATAAGGTAGAATATATTCTATCTATCTTTCTAACTTTACGTAATTAAGATATAATATATTCTATCTGGCTAGCAGGATTCAAATAAATAAAATATTATTTTATAATAAAATTAATATTTTTCAATTATTTTATTAAAATTAATTTTTTTACAAATAATTAATTGATGAATGTTAGTAAACAGATTTTCTACGATGCATCATTAATCGGCCAAAAGAAAAAAAAAATCTTACTTGTTCGTTAACCATCCCCTTATCTTTCATTTTTTGAAAAGTAAACCCTAACGCATTGTAAATCTCAAGACCCGTACTGAAGTAACCCCTACAGGGAAAACATTGTTCATGTTGCCTTACAATACAATGATGCCCAGTATTAAGAGAGACACCAAATATGGTTTTTTTTGGCGTGCAACTAATAATAATAGTTGGGTCCATCCGTCCACCAAATACAGTCGTCCTTGGTTGGCGTGCACCAACAGTAGCAACAACAATGATGGCACGAAATATATACCACATGTGGTAACATACCAAGTTTCCATATTTGTCGCCATATCCTCTCTCACTACGAAACCCTAAATATGGAGATCTGCGCAAGTGTACATACATGCAGGTGCCACGTGCCCCCCACCGACACATTTTCCTTCTTTCCCGACACCCCATTATTTACAGTTACACCCCACCCCCCTCTCTCTCTCTCTCTCTATACACAATTTCAGCAGCCCAAGCCGAGGCTGAGCGCAGCTTTCACGTCGAGCCGCCACACGAGCTTCCCGTCGGCCAGCCGCCACACGTCGCACGGAGCCGCCATCGACATCGTCCCCCTCCTGCTCCTGCACCCGTACCTAACCCTAACCCTGCACGTGAAGCACGTGACCGCTTCCGGCACCATCCCGGATCTGCTCACCAGCGCCACCCTAACCGCCGCCGCCTCTTCTTCCGCAGCGTCGCCGGCAGTGGTCCCCACCACCATCTTCTTATACGCCGAATTCGTCCACGTCACCGTCTCCAGCTCGCTCGACACGAAAGCGGGACACGTGTCCCTCTCCAGGATCCGCCTCGCAGCCCCCTCGTCCCAGAGCACCGGCACCCCCGCCGGCCACGTGTCCGTCACCTTCTCCACCGTCACCCACGACCCCACCGGCCTGACCGGAGTCGGCGCCACCACCTGCCACGTCGGAGCGCGCGGAAAGCACGGAGCAGCGGGTGCGTATCCTTCGAACGACGCGGTCGGCGAAGCGATCTCCGAGCTCGTCGTCGGCGCCGCCGGCGCCGCCTCCTCCTTCCTCTCAGGAGTCTCCGGCATTAGCGGGAGAGTGGTGATGACGCACGCTTCTTTCTTCGCGCTCTTCCTTCCCCTCTTGCACCCCTTGGCGCTAGACTTCCTCTTCCCTCTGGTGGTTCTAGAAGCTTCTAGAGCGCCGGCGCCGGAGGCGCAGGAGGAGGCGGGCTTGGGAGCGATGGGGCGGTACTTGAGCATGATCCGGCCCACCTTCCATGCCACGTCAGCTTGCTTGTACCTAGCCACCACTTCCATAACTAGTGCTGTCGGTAGAGAATGGGGAAGGAGTAAAGGATATGAAGGAAAGAGGAGAACCCTAAGAAAATTTATAAGAGGAGACGGGGCCGACACGCGTCCGAGACAGCACGTGTCGGGCCTCGGATTGGAGCGGGGTGACGCGTGGCGGGGACAGGAGGACGGACATCACGTGAAGGGAGGGACCATCGGTGGGAGGAGGAGTGTCCCTGTGGAAAGGGACACGTAAGGGCGGGGGTGTGCGAGGGGGGTAGTTTGGGGGGTTGTTTGAATTTTCTTTCTTTTTAAGGGAAAAAAAGCGGAAAGGGAAGGAATCGAGCGGGAGGGACACGTGGTCCAATCGGGTTGAGACAAGTGCGGTGGTGGTTGCTATTATTAGTATGCTGTGGAATGGGAAGGAGATACGTGGGGGTGGGCTTCGAGAGCGACGTGGATACTTGCAGTAGATCCTCCTTCACGTCATCTTTTCCCTCTTTCCATTTCTATTGGCCGCTACTTTTTTTTTTCCCTTCTCCTTTTCTTTTCTTTCCCCCTTTGTTCTAATCCACATTCCCTTGTAGTTGGTGTATCGGGTTAGCGGATCCTATCGTTGTTTTTTAAAGAATGGACTATTTGATATTATCTTTCTATTATAATTTGAAAGTGTCGTTAAAATATTTTTAACGACACATTTAAAAAAATGTTTTTAACTTTTAATATAATTTTAAAAATGATATCAATATATTTAATCTAAGAATAAATAATATCAAATAGCCCTTAAAGAATCCTATATACTGTTGGCTGACTACTTCTTGTGAATATCCTTTTAAAAAGTCAGCTTAAATTTCTAGCAACTTTTAATAATCAAAATCTTTATTTATATTTACAAATATGACATCGCCCTCGTTAAGACCAAACTCAACAGAAGATATGTCACTGGAAAAATATTATCTTGTGCGAGAAAAATAGTACAATATGATCCCCAATCCAATCCATCTTAACCCAATCCAATCCAACCCAACCCCTTTCACTTTCATGACATGATAGAAAAAGTAGTTTTATTCTTGACGATATTTTTCATACCATAAGAAGAATAATATTCTTGCATGTGAAAACAGATATAGATGTACGGTAGAATAATTGTTTCAAGTTAAGATGAAACATACAAGCAATATAGAAAGTTGAAAGTAACATAAATTCGAAGTAGAATATGTTACTTATAGACCGTTGGTGAGAGCAAGAGCGGATCTAGAAATTAAAACTGGAATAAACTGCAACAAATTTGGATGGACTAAAGGTGGATCCTATAAAGAAAAAAAAAAGATTTTTTTTTTCTTTTTTTTTTTCTTAGTGAACTGGAGTCTACCCCGCAGATAGGCTGGATCCTCCTCTGGACGAGAAGACCGTTTTACAACACTCCCAAGTTTAACATTCAAGCCCTAAAGTTTTGAAGAAGAAAATATTGTGCATATTCTTAGCTCCACTCATCATTCAATCCTTATTCTTTGTATCTAATCTTGGGTATCTTATTTAACATTACCCTACTTTCGATGTTGGATAGGTTTCTAGGAAAATTGTCACCCTATCTATATTTTAAAATTTAAAGATTTTATGAACTTTAACAAATTAGAAAAAAATATAATATGAAAGGGTCAAATTTTGTGAATAACTAGCTCATAACAATTCTGTGAATAACTAGCACATATAATTTTATTATAAAATAACTATAATGATTCTTACAATTTTAGAATAAAAAAACAAAAAGTTGAAACACACTAAATTAACTTTAATTCAATTTCGAAACGGTTGGCATTTTCGCAACGACGATAACAACAATTAGAAGCATCCAAATGCAATAGGGAGATTTGGTGTATTTACATGTAGAGGGGGACTCCATTTGAGTTGGTGTCATAAAATAAAACATGAGTTAGTTCGCCATTAGTTAGAGTTGGCGTCCTATGGGAATACATGAGTGGGGTGTCAACTCCAATGACGTCACACTTATATGTTTTTTGTAAATGGTTATTTTTTTGCTGTTAAAGTTTAACGTTCGGATTTTTGAACGTTGCATAATTTAGGCTATATAAAGGAGATGAGAAACTATTTCATTCTCACAATAAGCTCAATTCTCCCTTCCTCAACCAGTTTCTAAACTCACAAGCTCTCCATTTTGAAGTTTTGCAATATGTACTATCTATGGATCAAAGTTTAGGAATATGGTACTCGCATGAAGGTGTAGTAAACGGGCTATCCTATGAAGGATGTTAATATTACTTTAAATAGTTTATGCAATCAGATTATTGAATATTTTTCTACTATATATGAATTTATGTTAATACACAATTTTGTTTCTCAATGTTTATTATTAGATTGTGAACAAGTATAGAATTTTGTTCTTGAAGTTATTTACAATCATCCATTATAAGTATTTATATTACTCAAGCACCACAAAGACTTGATAGTATAAGTACTCAACGTACTTCTAATTACCAACCGGTTAACACTGATCCTAGTTCTTCTCAACAACTTCTTCCTGCCCATGAAGAAGAACATATATTAGATTGTTTGCAATTGAAAGTGAGCTTGAAAAAACTTTCGTTTAACAACAAACAAAAAGAGTACAAAGAAATACTAGACAAAAAAATCTAAGTACAATATTTTTTAATCTGGGTAATTTGACGATGGAGATCGAGTACTTCAGCGACTCTTTTACTCCGTTGACGGTCCGACGAGTCAATGAGGGATGCTCTCTTCTCTCTCTCTCTCTCTCTCTCTCTCTCTTGAGCTTGTGAGCACGTACGTAGCTCGCTTGTAGGGGTATAGTCTCTGAAGCAGAAAAAGCCAGGCAACCTTTGGAACGTCTAAGTTGCTCCTATTTGTAGCCATCATGTTGATGGGCAATAAGTGCCGCATGTGCTTCTGTTTAGTGGCCGCAAGGGGGGCTCCTTCAACAAGATGTGGTTGCAACCGTAGGCGCATACGATGGACATGTTGCATCGTGTACATTGTAAATCCTCTGACCCAAAATCTAGGTTTAGAAATTTATTTAGTATTATTCTGGAATTATTATTGGAGTTATAATTCACTACTTTAATTTTTGATTCAATTGTTGCACCTTACCGTTGTTTAAATATCTAAAGCACTACACTAGTTTTTGCCTTCCAATAAAATTTACACCCTTGACCTAAACATGCCAATCTTCAATTCTGACCCTTTTGACACTCATAATTACACTCTCTTATGAATTATTTTATTCGCACAATATTTGCCATAATTATCTGAATTCAATCCTAGACTTTGTACCTATGTCCGTTCCAATCGAAATTGGTGACGCAACTTCGACCAGTTTCTTGCAACCCAATATATAACGATAATTTACTCCGAGCCTACCATGTCTATGACACATGTGCTACCCCAAATTAAAATCCTATGCACTTCTAATTCCTCGTCAAACACCAGAGATACAATTTTAATTCATGTTGGTCAACCGACTTGACCGAGCCTGAAACGAGTCCAAACCTAACCCAAACTCTCTCACACCCTTACATGAGTCATACCAAACACCCAACATCAAATTCCCCTCTCTACGCAATACCAAATACCATGTTCATAACCCCAAATACCCTCTTAAACCCAATGAATAATTCAAATTCAGATTTGCCTATTTGGGTATTATTCCCTTTACCTCCATACCAATTCCCTCATTAAAATTCCTCCATTTTTGGGCACACCAAAAAGTGGGCTGACTTGACCCCCTTTCTCCTCTCATTAAGACACCTCACCTCATTTCATTTATGAAGAAAACCTAGTCTAACACTCAATCTACCTACACTAAATCCTAACCCTCTATCCAAACTCCTACTTATCCTCACCACTCATTTTTCCTTCATGATAACCCACACACACTCTTAGGAAATAACCTAGCCGGCCCTAATCCCAATACTCCCTCTCTCTCCTTTATCTATTACATCTCTCTCTCTCCCCCCTCAACATTCAGTCCCTCCCCTCCCTACCAAAACTGATCACCACCACCATGGCCTCACCCTTCCTCCTTCACCTGCACCATCAAGCACCCCCACTGGTACCCATCTCCGCCCCCCTCCATCACCATGGCAATTAACATCACCACCACCATTCACCACCCCCACGACCTCCTCCCTCAACCGCCATAGACACCACCACCCCTCACCAACAAACCCGAACCACCACCATCACCTCCTCCTCCCCTCCCCACATTGCAAACACTGCTTCCGCTGCTGCTGCAAATATTGCTGTTGCTGCAAACACTGTTGTTGTAGCAGCTGCCATAGTTGTTGCGGCCTCCTTGGCCAGATGAGACGGCCGGAGCATACCCCCCTCTGGCCAGAGCACCCCTGGCCGAGTACCCCTTCCTCATTCCATCCGAGTGCACCTCCCTCTCCTCCTCTAGGTATATTTCATCACCTTCATCTCCTTCTACTTACCCCCTTCTTCATTTTCAACTTCTACTCCTTTATTTTCATTTCTTGTTCTTCTTCATCAACATGTTTAACCCATGTGTAAATGTCTTCATGCCCTGTTAACCCACTCTCTTGCATGATAAGAACTTATAAACCCTTGTATATGCAACCCACCCCTTAACCCTTGTTAATGTAATACCTATGCATGTTAAAACCAACCTAGAATAGTATCCAAATTTTAGGACTTGTTTGGTCATAAATATGTGAAGAAAATCATGCTTAGAACATGCTTAATACCATGTTTAATGTTAGTGTCCAGAGTTGGGAATAATATTATGTAGAGCCCATGAATACAAATGGTTCAAGATGCTAACATGTTGTAGATATAAACAAGTTGTTGATCATAAGTGTGCATATATTTATTTGGGTTGATGATGTATCATGTTGAAGATATAAATATAGATAACCCTTATCAAGTTAGAGTCGGGAAGGTATAGCTCAAAGCTTCATCATGTTGTAGTGTGAGATGTGAGTAGCGCAAGTTGCGTTTCAATGCTATATTGCATGAGGATGTTGATTATTTATTAGAGAACTTAAGGATAAAAACTAGTAACTACCAAGAGTTTTCTTGATACTTAGTTTAATATGATTTAATGATGATAATATGTCACCCATGTACCTGAAATCCCTAGTGTAAAGAAAACCTAAAACATACGTGTTTGAAGAGCAACTTGCAACAACATAAACCCTAGTCAAGACAATAATTATGTTCTATGAGAAATTGTACAATTAGAAGACTTGGAGAGGTTATATGACTAGTGGACTTGATGAATCATACCTACTTGACACTTGTTTAGTCAACCCTAGACGACTTACCTAACTAGAACCTCTTTTTATTCTAGTCTTTGATTCATGTTGCTAGAGTGCAGGTGTACTTTTGTGCATGATTAGTAAACCATATCATAGTATCTGATTAATATATTATTATATTATAGGATCTTGTGATCGCTTAGTCGCGAATTTAAGAGTAGGGCTTTGTATTCTCATCTTAGAGATCCAGGCAAGTATACCTTACCTTGTTGTACTGTTTTAAATTTAGTTATTATTATATTTATGCTCTTAATATTATATAACTGTGCGCGTTCGAGAATGACTCATGTGCAGTCGAATCAGGCGTCGACGTTAGGACTTGTATTTGACCTAGTTTTTAGTGACGTACCTAAAGTTGCAGAGTTATCATTATAACTCTGATGCCTTGTGTCACGATCCGCACCCAGATGAATCGGGCACCGGTTTGTGAGTACGTCCAGCCTACGCCGCAGTGTCGGCGGTAGTACGCTGTCTAGATCATATTCACAGGTAATTTAATTCTAGCTCATTCACAATAATAAATAGGCAAGGATAATAACAGGAAATAGGAATGCTAAGATTTTATAAGACAAATTATAACAAACAAATCCACAGTTTTATTACAGAACCAGAAGATAAATCGGGGACAAACCCGATTGCTATGCTGAAGAAAAATACTAGCTAACTGGCTAACTACTCTTCAAAAGTAGTCTCCTGAGTAGGAACCGGCTCCTCAATAGTATCATCTGCTACGTCATATGGGCCATAAAAGGTGGGAGCATAGTCCTCATCATCGCCTAATATCAACGGATCCAGTCAGGAAAGGAGCAAAGTACCAATACACAACAAAGCTTAAACTAAATAATTATGACAAGTAGTAAAAACTGACTAAGTATCATGATAAGAACATGCATAATAAGTAGTAAAATTAACTAAGAGTTAAATGCTATAAGTTAGAGACATGAGTAAAACATGATTATAATGAGACAAAAAAATGGAACTGCAACAAGATAAAGAAACTATGTGTGTGTGATTTGGTATTTAGAATACATAGTTGGCATGTAGGGGGTTATAAGGATAATCAGGCACGTCATATACGGCTATCAGTCAGGAATAATCGAGTATCCGACTGATGGTACAGTCGCGTACCAACAACTATTAGTCAGGACAGGGGGAAGGGTAAACTACATGCCTCCTAGTATTCTCCCTCCCGACACGAAAAGCAAGACATGAACTCCAAATCCTAACACTAAGTGTAATCATCCAATGGTGCTAGTAGAGCAAGGATCTAATTATCATAATATAAAGAATAAACTTGAAGTGCAGGTACTTGCCTGATGTTTGGATTCCAACTACGGTTCTATCCTCGAGAAATTTTCAGAAATGTCTCCGGATGCTGAAATAAATATTACCATCATGCTCAGAAAATATCAAATAGATAGAAATGCCTGTCCTTGAGTCCAATTTGGAGACAAGGGCAAAACGGTAATTTTGGGTCAAAACGGGATCCACATGTGGGCCCGCTTTGCACCGAAAAATGTGTCAGGGTCAAAGGTCTCCATATTCACCAAACTTAGTGTCAATAGGTCAGGAATGATGATACGAACACAACAAAACTTCCAGAATTGGATTCTGATGATCTGATCACAAAATCGCCCGTCGAACGGGGCCTATGGGACCCACGACACGCGATTTCGTCAATATTCTCGGAATCGAACCAAACTTGGGTCACAGGACCAGTGTATTGCTACGAGTCCGATGGCCCAAGTTTTGTTTCAATCCGACGTGTGTACACAAAGTTAGGGCATGATCCAGAAAAGTCGGATACGGGGCGTTGTCCGCGGATACGTACTGATTCCGGTGTGCACGCACATCCGAATCAGCTTCTGCAAAATCCTGCACGTCTGTATCAACGATGCGCACGTATCTGCGAAGATCGCGCTCGACCAAGTCATCCCGTTTGGCGGGGCGTACCCAGTTCCGGGGTGAATCGGGGCGTTATTTTTTCTGTTTTTGGATCGCGGTTCGCAATCGCCACAGGACGCGATGCACCGAGCGGTTTACCCGGGCACCGAGAAGGTCATGCAGGCTTCGTGATGCTAAAGACGGAATCAGAAACGGGTAAACGAGCAGAGAGATACGGTACCTGAACGGGGCTCCAGAAAAACTAGATTTTCTCGTGTCCGACACGACTCGACGTGTCCGTGTCCGAGTCCAAACCCTAGGGTTAGGGTTTGGGGCTTCTGATGTTGGCCGGAGACGGCGGGGAGGGGCTGGCCGGAGGTCGGCGAGGACTCGGGAACGCCTCGGGGTGGCCGGGCGGCGAGGTCCGGTGGCGGCGGAGGCTGCTGCGAGTCGGGCTGGGAGCTCGGCTGAGCTCAGCGGTGAGGCTCCAGGGAGGAAGAGGAGAATGAGGAGGAGAGGGGCCGTCGGCGGGGCGAGGTCGGCAGTGGAGCGAGTGCGGCGAGGTGCTGGAGGATGACCGGGGTCGTGGCGGCGGGGGTCCAGGGTTCAGGTGGTGAGTCGATTGGGGGAGGAAGGTGAGGGAGGGAGGTTTATATAGGGGAGCCGAGGAGGGTGATGGCCGGGAGAGGCGGCGGCGAGGTCGGGGTCGTGGCGTGTGGCGCGGGTGGGTCAGGCGCGGGCTCCGGCGACGTGGCCGGAGCTGCCGGCGGGAAACGCGGGGGGGGGGGGGGGGGGGGTGACCGGGTTCGTGCGGGGTGGAGCAGCGGTTCGCGGGTCGGGCTCGTGGGTCTGATCGACCCGACCTGACGCGGTAGGCTAATGGCCGGGCTAGGCCGAGTTAGGTGGGCCGCGGGCTGGGCTGGGCCGGCTTGGGTTTAAATAAATAAATAAATAATTAATTAATTAAATATAATAGTTTTTAGGTGTTTTAAAATAGGTCCGGGGCCCAATAAATTCCAGGAAAATTATCCTAAATCCAGTTTTTTATTTTACACCCAAAAATATTATTTTCATAATATTTTAATAGTAATTAACAGCAAATAAAAATCAATTAATTACCAAGAACCTAGGTTTTAATTACAGAAAAATCCCAAAAATTTTAGAAAATTGTGAAAAGTCCAAATTAATAATTTCTGAAAATCAGGGGGCTTACAATCTACCCAACTTATAAAAATTTCGTCCTCGAAATTAAAATATGGTAGGGTTCTCTCTATCCAATGTCACTTGATTACAGTTTAAAGGATTCCTCTCAAGTGAACATTGCGGTCTCTACCCAACTTAGAATTTACCCATCTATCATCTAAGGCTATACATCTAATAAAGCTATGTCCCAACTTATTTAATCATGGTATTGAATCCTTAAGTCTTTAACACCAAACACATCACCTATGGTATTCCCTTAATCATATATAAAAGGGTCATCATCAATTCGACCGGCCTGTGGGGTATATCTAGTACTGTCTATATATCAAACTTATACCAAGCACGAGATTTCGTCTTTCCGAAATAAGGGAAGACAAAGATCAATAATAAAGAGTTCAAGGGTGAGGTGATAGAATAGAAGTATCAGGATCAAGGCGTTTAAAGAATTCAAATGGGAATTGTCAAGCAGTTGTGGATTGAAATCCTATTCTGGTAATCATTTGTTCGCATGCTCGTATTAGTACAGTTATGTAACTGATACGATATGCTCGGACATATCTAGAGGGCAAGTATACTAGCTAACTATATATCTCAATCCACGTAAAGTAGTCGTGCGAACCAAAATGCACTAAGGTTGATCAGACCGTAATACACTGATTCTGAATAGACAGTTGTATTAGTGTGTCGACCCAATAATACATATGTCATGAACAAGCTTGATAAAAGGATAAGCTTGCAAAACTAGGCTATATTAGCAGCATAAGTCAAGGTAGTACAATAATTATAAGTATGCTAGATGATGATGGAAGGAGGTACAACTTAATTCAAGTTCACAAAACAACACACAATAAGAACAATAACAAAAGACTCTACAATCTATACAGTTATCAAATATAAAAGCATACCAGGTTATTTAGCAAGTTCAAAATTACTAGGTTGGGGCTGAGGTCACGAACAATAGGCACGAGCTAAAACAAGACTAGAAACGACAGCTACAAATCACTTACGCGCATTAGCTACTCCAAGAGTCTGTGCGTTCTCCATGATCATCGCGAAAGTTTGTCCGCGTCCTTGTGGTGGATTCCTCTGCTGCTGCTGGGCCTGTTGGAAGAGTGCTGCTTGTGGTACCAAGGGTGGTCTCGGTTCGGGTGTTGTTAGAGCTTGTTGGTTTATCACAGCATCTCGTGGTGATCTTATAGGAATCTCGTCGCTTACTGGTAGGTCCATTACTCTGCATCTAAAATAAACGATAAGAGGCACACAGGAATCAAGGCAGGATGCAAGTCAAGAAATTAATTCGAATCCGAGATAGATGTCAAGAACGATTTAAGCAAGTGGATGAGATCCTAAAACTTATCCTATTCTTACTGCAGGCTTGTTCGGTCCCTAAGTTAAAACCGAACAATTTAGTCGTTGACCTGCATGGGCCACCATAAAAATGTGTCACGACCCGCACCCAGATGAATCGGGCACCGGTTCGCGAGTACGTCCAGCCTACGCCGCAGTGTCGGCGGTAGTACGCTGTCTAGATCATATTCACAGGTAATTTAATTCTAGCTCATTCATAATAATAAATAGGCAAGGATAATAACAGGAAATAGGAATACTAAGATTTCATAAGACAAATTGTGACAAACAAATCCACAGTTTTATTACAGAACCAGAAGATAAATCGGGGACAAACCCGATTGCTATGCTGAAGGAAAATACTAGCTAACTGGCTAACTACTCTTCAAAAGTAGTCTCCTGAGTAGGAATTGGCTCCTCAATAGTATCATCTGCTACGTCATATGGGCCATAAAAGGTGGGGGCATAGTCCTCATCATCGCCTAATATCAACGGATCCAGTCAGGAAAGGAGCAAAGTACCAATACACAACAAAGCTTAAACTAAATAATTATGACAAGTAGTAAAAACTGACTAAGTATCATGATAATAACATGCATAATAAGTAGTAAAATTAACTAAGAGTTAAATGCTATAAGTCAGAGACATGAGTAAAACAGGATTATAATGAGACAAGAAAATAGAACTGCAACAAGATAAAGAAACTATGTGTGTGTGATTTGGTATTTAGAATACATAGTTGGCATGTAGGAGGTTATAAGGCTAATCAGGCACGTCATAGACGGCTATCAGTCAGAAATAATCGAGTATCCGACTGATGGTACAGTCGCGTACCAACAGCTATTAGTCAGGACAGGGGAAAGGGTAAACTACATGCCTTCTAGTATTCTTCCTCCCGACACAAAAAGCAAGACATGAACTCCAAATCCTAACACTAAGTGTAATCATCCAATGGTGCTAGTAGAGCAAGGATCTAATTATCATAATATAAAGAATAAACTTGAAGTGCATGTACTTGCCTGATATTTGGATTCCAACTACGATTCTATCCTCGGAAAATTTCCAGAAATGTCTCCGGATGCTGAAATAAATATTACCATCATGCTCAGAAGATATCAAATAGATAGAAACGCCTGTCCTTGAGTCCAATTTGGAGACAAGGGCAAAACGATAATTTCGGGTCAAAACGGGGTCCACATGTGGGCCCGCTTTGCACCGAAAAACGTGTCAGGGTCAAAGGTCTCCATATTCACCAAACTTAGTATCAACAGGTCAGGAATGATGATACGAACCCAACAGAACTTTCAGAATTGGATTTCGATGAGCCGATCACAAAATCGTCCGTCGAGCGGGGCCTGTGGGACCCACGACACGCGATTTCGTCAACGTTCTCGGAATCGAACCAAACTTGGGTCACAGGACCAGCGTATCGCTACGAGTCCGATGGCGCAAGTTTCGTTTCAATCCGACGTGTGTACACAAAGTTAGGGCGTGATCCAGAAAAGTCGGATACGGGGCGTTGTCCGCGGATACGCACTGATTCCGGTGTGCACGCACATCCGAATCAGCTTTTGCGAAATTCCGTACGTCCGTATCAACGATGCGCACGTATCTGCGAAGACCGCGCGTGACCAAGTCGTCCGTTTGGCGGGGCGTACCCAGTTCCGAGGTGAATCGGGGCGTTATTTTTCCTGTTTTTGGATCGCGGTTCGCGATCGCCACAGGACGCGATGCACCGAGCGGTTTGCCCGGGCACCGAGAAGGTCATGCAGGCTTCGCGATGCAAAAGACGGAATCAGAAATGGGTAAACGAGCAGAGAGATACGGGTGCCTGAACGGGGCTCCAGAAAAACCGGGTTTTCTCGTGTCCGACACGACTCGACGTGTCCGTGTCCGAGTCCAAACCATAGGGTTAGGGTTTGGGGCTTCTGATGTTGGCCGAAGACGGCGGAGAGGGGCCGGCCGGAGGTCGGCGAGGACTCGAGAACGCCTCGGGGTGGCCGGGCGGCGAGGTCCGGTGGCGGCGGAGGCTGCGGCGAGTCGGGCTGGGAGCTCGGCTGAGCTCAGCGGCGAGGCTCGAGGGAGGAAGAGGAGGAGAGGGGCCGTCGGCGGGGCGAGGTCGGCAGCGGAGCGAGTGTGGCGAGGTGCTGGAGGATGACCGGGGTCGTGGCGGCACGGGGGTCTAGGGTTCAGGTGGGGAGTCGATTGGGGGAGGAAGGTGAGGGAGGGAGGTTTATATAGGGGAGCCGAGGAGGGGGCTGGCCGGGAGATGCGGCGGCGAGGTCGGGGTCGTGGCGTGGGGCACGGGTGGGTCAGGCGCGGGCTCCGGCGACGTGGCCGGAGTTGCCGGCGGGAAACGCGGGGGGGGGGGGGGGGGTGACCGGGTTCGTGCGGGGTGGAGCAGCGGGTCGCGGGTCGGGCTCGCGGGTCTGACTGACCCGACCCGACCCGGTAGGCCAATGGCCGGGCTGGGCCGAGTTAGGTGGGCCGCGGGCTGGGCTGGGCCGGCTTGGGTTTAAATAAATAAATAAATAATTAATTAAATAATTAAATATAATAGTTTTTAGGTGTTTTAAAATAGGTCCGGGGCCCAATAAATTCTAGGAAAATTACCCTAAATTCAGTTTTTCATTTTACACCCAAAAATATTATTTTCATAATATTTTAATAGTAATTAACAGCAAATAAAAATTAATTAATTACCAAGAGCCTAGGTTTTAATTACAGAAAAATCCCAAAAATTCCAGAAAATTGTGAAAAGTCCAAATTAATAATTCCTGAAAATCAGGGGGCTTACACCTTGTCATGTAACATTTTCATGTCATAGAGTAAGTTAATGATAGGACACGGGCTTACACATTTGACTGGCCATCGGTGCGAGTAGCACGTGTGTTGGAACTTAGCATAGTTGTATTGCTCTAGGTGACTTTCATTATAGTTACGAGATGTCCACATCAATATATATAATATAATCAGCCTTGATATGGTAATACTCTCCCCACCCAATGTAATCTCACGTCTCATGTCCATGACACGCAAGATCAAAACTAATGCAGCAAGTCAGAATAAAATCTAAGCATGTAAAATGTATAAGTCATAAACCTATATTCTATACAGAATCACCTTGAATATTTCAGGAAGATTCTGTCTCATGATTTGTGTCAGGTGTCCTGGGTATAAGGTATTTGATATGGCAAGTATGAGAATGTAAATATCACGATATCCATCTCTAAGTGACGTTACACAACCCCGCGTACGGTGTTGGCACCCGACTATTAATCGAAAGCTAAGTAAGTCACACGGCCCTAGGGTTGAGCATGTACAACAGTTATAATTAAGTCCAAGTAATATGTATCAAAGACTGCAAATTGGCAAGGTACACTTGCCTGGGTTTTCGGCTCCAATTGTAGCTCTGGCTTCAGCGGGGATTGCAGGCAGTACTCTGATTGCTGAAATAGACATCACCATCAGATCCAAAAAATATTAATCAGCTAGAAACGCCTGTCCTTGAGTCCAATTTGGAGACAAGGGCAAAACTAACATTTTCGGGTCAAGGCGGGGTCCATATGTGGGCCACTTTGTACCGAAAAGCGCATCAGGGTCAAAGGTCTCCAAATCTGTCCAGCTTAGTGTCAACAGGTCAGGAACGATGATACGAACCCAACGGAACTTACAGAATTGGATTCCGATGAGCCGTTCTCAAAATCGCCCGTCAAGTGGAGCCTGTGGGGCCCACGACATGCGATTTTGTCAACGTTCTCAGAATCGAACCAAACTTGGCTCACAGGACCAGCGTATTGCTACGAGTCTGATGGCGCAAGTTTCGTCTTGATCCGACGTGTGTATACTAAGTTCCAGCGAGAACCAGAAAGGACGGATACGGGGCGGTGTCCGTGTATACGCATTGATTCCGGTGTGCACGCACATCCGAATCATCTTCTGCGAAATCCTACACGTCCGTATCGAAGGCGCGCACGTATCTGTGAAGACCGCACGCGACCAAGTCGTCCCGTTTGGCGGGGCGTACTCAGTTCCGGGGTGAAACAGATCGTTGGTTTTCCTGTTTTTGGATCGCGGTTCGCGATCACCACAGGACGCGATGCACCGAGCGGTTTGCACGGGCACCGAGGGGGTCATGCAGGCTACGCGTTACAACTGACGGAATCGAAAACAGAGCTACGAGGAGAAAGATATGAGTACCTGAACAGGGCTCCGGAAAACTGCGTTTCTCGTGTCCGACACGTGTCCGAATCGTGTCTGAGCTAGGGCTTGAGTCTGGGTCGTTGGGAGTGGGGGTTCAGGCCGACGGAGGTCAGCGAGGGCTCGAAGACTCCTCGGGGAGACCGGGCGGCGATCGGCTGAGTCGGCCGGAGTCGACTGCGGGTGACGGCGGCGCAGGGATCGGCCGGATCTGGTCGAGGAGGAGAGTCGGGCTCGGCCGGAGTTCGAACGGGTTCTGGGCAGCGGCGAGGGCCTGCAAGCCGCGGGAGGAGGGTGGCGCTGGGTCTGCGGGAGGCCGGGGTTTGCCGGGGGAGACGACTGCAGGGCGGAGGTCCGGTGGCGGCGAGGTCGAGGGGAGCGGGGAAGGAGGTGAGTGGCTAGGGCTTAAATAGAGAGGGGGAGGAAGACGACGGGGTGGCCGGTGGAGGGAGAGGAAGGGGGAGCGGGGCACGGCGGTCGTTTCGGGTAGCCGGAGCGGCGCGGCTGCCGGCGGCGGGGACGCGAGGAGTCGGCTGCGGAGGCGTTGAGCGTTTGGGAGAGAAAGAGTTGCGGGTCGGGTTCGACGGGCGGACGGGTCGGGTCCTAGCGGATCCGGCCCGATCCATTAATTAGATTACGGGCATGTCGGCTAATGGGTCGGGTCTGGGTTTTGGGCCCGGATCCGACCCAATAAGGATTTGGTTTAATAAAACCGGTTTGGTTCAATTATTGGTTTGGTTTGGTTTATTTCAAATAAACCCGGTTTATTGTGGTTTAATTAATTAATTAGTTTTTAAGGCTTTTAAAATTCTTCCGGGGTCCAATAAATTCCCGAAAAATTACCCTATGTCTAATTTTTCATTTTACACCATAAAATATTATTTTCATATTATTTTCATATTATTTATTATTATTTAAAAATCATTTAATAATTAAAATACCTGAATTTAATTACAGAAAATTCCAAAAAATTCCAGAAAATTGTAAAAATCCAATTTTTTTTTTTTGAAAATCATGGGGTTTTCAATGATTATGTACCTAAGAAATAATGATGAGATAGTAACTATCTTAGTTTCAGAACAAGGGATTTAGCTACTATGTAGGTGGCCTTAAGAATTTTGTGCTTGTTGGATTTTAGTGCCTAAACCATGCACTCCTTCAAGAGTAAATGTATGACATTTTTTATATAGATATTGGAGGATTCAAACAGAGATTGTGTTGCGGCATCCTTTAGTAATCTAGGCTTATACGTGATAATTTTTTGGATAATGATTAGCATGATAACAATGACGAAACAATTCATGATAGTGAGAAAATATTTAGAGGACCAAATACCTTAGATGATTAGACTGCATATATGTGGTAATTTAAGGTTAAGAGAGTGGAGTAGGACTAAGTACCAAGTTGTATTTATATATTTAAATTTAGGTTGAGTTCGTTGTTGGGGAGATAAATTTTGAATTTCGGGGATAAAATTTTTAAGGTGGATATATTATAAACCCTCTGACCCAAAATCTAGGTTTAATAATTTATTTAGAATTATTCTAGAATTATTATTAGAGTTATAATTCACTACTTTAATTTCTGATTCAATTATTGTACCTTACCATTGTTTAAATATCTAGATCGCTACACTAGCTTTTGCCTTCAAACAAAATTTACACCCTTGACCTAAACAAGCCAATCTTCAATTCTGACCCTTGTGTCACTCATAATTACACTCGCTTGTACTTTATTTTAATTGCAAAATATTCATCATAATTATTTGAATTTAATCCTAGACTTTGTACCTATGATCGTTCCAATCGAAATTGGAGACGCTACTTCAACCCATTTTTTGCAACCCAATATATGACGATAATTTACTCTGAGCCTACTACGTTGTCACTACCACATTTCTAGAATAGGTATATTTTAGTCTTTTTATATATATATTTAATTTATATGCATGTTATATAATTAATATTGTATATTTTAATTAATTGTTAGCATGCAACTTTAGTTAGTAGACTTGTGTTAGTGGACCTAACTAGACTAGACTTGAGTTTGGACCAACATTAAGTTAGTGACACTTGAGCCCAATTTATTAGCCTTTGTCATTAAGATAGTGACTTAATTAATTAACCATTAGGAGTATAAGCTTTCCCTTGATTATTAATTCTTCATGACAAACCCTAGGGGGCATTATGTACATACTACACTAGCTAAACGCTAGAAAATAGGGTATGACACTAATTTTAGGGAGGGGGACACTCTCTCTCATCTCATTCTTCATTCCCTTATTTCCAAATTAGGGTTCTTCCTCCATTAGTTTATCCAACCACCAAATCAACCCCATTTTCTCTCAAATTTCTTCATCCTCACCATCTAAGAAGACCTAGAAGCTTGGCTTGCAAGAAGCATTGGAGAAGGAGTTTGGACTAGAAACCCTTTGGTTTGCATTGGAAATCCATCTCCCAATAGGTGACATCCTCAAATCCCTATTTAAATTCTGTTTTTATTATTTGTTTGGCCATTAGGAGCCCACCCATGGATTAGGAATACTCATAAGAGGGGATAATGAGTTTATATTGATTCCATTATGAATCCTACATGTTAATGTATCCATATTGTGGCTTTTGTGTCCACGAGTGTATTCTCTCCATTCTTTATTTGAACTAATCATATTAGTTATAAATAGATGTATTTGATATGTATAATTACTATTGGTTAGAGATTGGGAATTTTGGCATGAGATTTATAGTGTATCATAGAGTATCAATAATGCACTCAAAGTGTTTGTTGAAATATATATATATATATATATATATATATATATATATATATATATATATATATATATATATATATATATATATATATATATATATATATATATATATTAGTGTATATATAAACTATACCTATATGTCTATATTTTCTATTATGTATATGTGATATGTGTGTGGGTGTAATATGTAGATGGGAGAGTGAGGTAACAGTGAGCAGTGGCAATGGCAACAACAATATGTGCATGTGTTTTTCTTAGAGGCTCGAGCACTGTGTGCTGAGTGAAGGAGAGGGGAAGGAATTGTGAACTGTGTTCACAAGTAGAGGTGTATGATTATTGTGGTATGTTGTGTGTTGCAGGCAGGATTGCATGACTTGTGTAGGTCTGCAATAAAGAATAGAGCTAGTAATGGTTGTATATTGTTGATGCTTGGATTTAAAGGGGACCTCAGGTCTGATTCAGATCTGGAGCAAGTTGCAAGAACCGTAGCAACTACAACATTTAGTGGCCACAACAATAATAGGACTAGTTAGGAAGGGATGAGGTAAGTAGAAACTGTAATTTAGTGGGAACTGGCCAGGGGGTAGAGACTGAGGTACACTGGAATTAAGGAAAATAGTAGGTTCTCAACAGTTTGTTCAACCGAGACACAAGTGTTGGAGGTGCACGGGCAATGTCAGATATGTGGGTGACAGTCGAGTAGATGACAGGGTGTATACTCAGTTAAGTAGGCTGTGAACGTCAGTAACTAGGAAGTTTTATAAGGTCGGTTGTAAGGGCTTCGAGTATCAGTAGGGGAGGGCACTCTGGTCTGGGTACAGTGCATCAATTTGGTGTTAGATGCTTGTGTGGGTGTTAGTAGTAGCATATAGGTATTTGTGAGATCATTGGTGTTCAGGTGGAGTAGAAATGATACTAACTTGGTATCAGTTGCTACAGCCACAGTGAAGTCGAGTATGTTGGACTGACACATGGGTATCAGTTACAACTATGATGTTAAGTTTTAGATTTGGAGATGATATGAGTATCCCTATACCAATATGATGCTTGTGTTATCAGGTTAGTAATACTGTGTATGATTATATTTGATCTGGTGAGGAGTTATAGAGTGTGTGTGTTTTACCTGAGAAGTAAGTATAAGTGACTAATACAGTGGGTGTTTGTGACCATATGATACAAGTATTACTTAATCTCTGAGAAGTTAATGGACATTCAATTGTATGGCATTTGGATATAGCTTGTGAGAGAGTGTGTGTTACTCTAATGTTAAGATTGATTGAGTGTTCAGCAGTCCCAACCCTGGGGTGTAACTGCAGTATGGAACAAGGAGGAGTATATGTGATTCTTGTGTGTGTTGATGTCGGGTTGCAGGCCTGTACACAGGGTGTGCAGGTATGTGGTTGGAGTGATGGTGTTGTGTGTATGTACATGAGGTAAGGGGGGACAAGGTTGGACTGATACCACCTTGGTATTATTTGTCAATTGTGCTAAAGCACCATGAGCAATATACATGGGTGAGTGAAGTATAAATTAGTATTATTTAAACCTATACATAATTTATTTATATACTACTAACCTCTAGTTTATAGATATTATCTATAGATAATTAATACTAATAGTTAGCCTAGCTAATAATGACTAGTACTCGTTAGATGTTGTCTAAATAGACTAATATGATATAAAATAAACTAGTGGACCTAGTTAACCTGGTTGGACTTAGACATGGCCTAGAAACCTCATATTTAGTTAGTTAATCATACTCATCCTTTAATTCACCTTTTAATAGTAATATTGATATATAGGTTTGTGACTCCATTTTGGGCATCGATCCTCACACTTTGCTTAGAACCTCAGGTGAGTACATTCTCTGACAGCTTCCTTTGACGATTACTATGATTCTAGTATGTAGTGTTATGCTTGATTTCTGACACAGTAGATACATGGGTTAGTATCATAGATACCGGTCATGATGAGTCATGATTGGATCCATTCTACTAACCGGGGTAGGAAAGTATTAGTTGATTATGTGATCATACACCACCTACTTGTGCATAGCTCACCCTCATCTACACGAGGGTGTAGCCTGACCTTATTACTTGTGCATAGCTCCCCATATATGATTGGCCTGATCTTCTTACCTGTACTTGTGCATAGTCAATCATACGTGATTGACTTGATCCCTTACTGTACTTGTATATAGCCAATCATATATGGTAGAGCCTGATACGTCCCAAACTGATCACATAATTATTAATATTTCAAGGTACTTAGTAGTTGTTCATATCCCTTTTCCAGTTTACATTTGTTGATACAGTTATTCCTTGTTTATTTATAGTTTATTATTTTCTGTGAGATAATTATCTGCCTACCAGTTTTCTTATTATCCAGTATTACTTCTATCTTTTATTTTCATTGCTTACTGTTTTATAGTCTTGGTTAAATTAATGGAACTGCTGTTAATTTAAGTGCTTCGCTCCAATCCTGACTGGATAATAGTTTTTAGAGGATCTCGAGGATTTTTAACCCACTTATTACGGACCCGGAGTAGACGAGGATTTCATCCAGGAGCTTCAGGAGGATCCTATTCCAGTTTTGGATCCATTAGTAGAGACTTAGAGTCTAGCATTCATTTGTAGTTGGATTATAGACTTGAGATACTTTGAGTTGTATATTTTATTTGGATTTCTTATATTGATGTTTAGACTCTAGACTTGTGGATGTGTGAAATATATATTTTTTCTTTGACTTCTCTTTTCCTTTATATCATTATTATGTCATTTCTCTTCCGTATAGAATTATGTGATTGAGTATTATTATTATTGTCATATTTATATTCATCTTGTCCTCCTTATGGAGTTGAGATCATTGACAAGTTATATATATCATTATGAGATGTGATAGGTAGTATTGTGACCTAGACATCGTTCTACTGTCGATGTTGTGGCGTAGCCTGGACATAACCACGACTCATGGCCGAATTTCGGGTATGGGTCGTGACATACATCCATGACACTTGTATCACCCCCGATTGAAATCCTATGCACTTCCAATTCATTTTCAAACACCAGAGACACAATTTTAATTCATGTAGGTCAACCGACTTGACCGAGCCCGAAACGAGTCCAAAACCAACCAGAACTCTCTCACACCCTCACATGAGTCATACCAAAAATCCAACATCAAATTTTCTTCTATACACAACCCCAAATACCATATTCATAACCCCAAATACCCTCTTAAACCCAATAAAGAATTCAAATTCAAATTCAAATTTGCCTATTTGGGTATTGTTCCCTTCACCTCCACACCAATTTCCTCATTAAAATACCTCCATTTTTTGGCACACCCAAAAGTGGGCTGACTTGACCCTCTTTCTCCTCTCCTTAAGACACCTTACCTCATTTTATTTATGAAGAAAACCTAGTATAACACTCAACCCACCTACACTAAATCCTAACCCTCCATTCAAACTCCTACATATTCTCACCACTTATTTTTCTTTCATTATAACCCACACACACTCCTAGAAAATAACCTAGCTAGCCCTAATCCCAATACTCCCTCTCTCCTTTATCTATTACATCTCTCCCTCTCTCTCCCTCCCTCAACATTCGGTTCCTCTCCTCCCTACCAAAATCGATCACCACCACCATGGCCTCCCCCTTCCTCCATCACCTCCACCATCGAGCACCCCCACTGCCACCCATCTCCGGCCCCCTCCATCACCATGGCAATCAACATGACCACCACCATTCATCACCCCCACGACCTCCTCCCTCAACCGCCATGGATACCACCACCCCTCACCAACAAACCCGAACTAGCACCATCACCTCCTCCTCCTTCCTTTCCACCTCCCCTAACCATATTGCAAACACTGCTACCGCTGCTGTTACAAATGTTGTTGTTGTTGCTGCTGCTGTAAACGTTGTTGTTTCAGTTGTTGCCGTAGTTGCTGCGGTCTCCTTGGCCGGAGCAGACCGCCGGAGCACCCCCAGGCCGCTAGAGCACACCCTCCTGGACGGAGCACCCCTGGACGTGTACCCCTTCCTCCTTCCATCCGAGTGCACCTCCCTCTCCTCCTATAGGTATATTTTATCACCTTCATCTCCTTCTACTTATCTCCTTCTTCATTTTCAACTTATACTCCTTTATTTTTATTTCTTGTTCTTCTTTACCAACATGTTTAACCCATGTGTAAAAATAGTTATGCCATGTTAACCCACTCTCTTCATCAACATGTTTAACCCATTATGTTATATGGGAAATTGTACAGTTAGAAGACTTGGAGAGGTTTTGTGACTAATAGACTTGATGATTCACACCTACTTGACACTTGTTTAGTCAACCTTAGATGACTCACCTAGCTAGAACTTCTTTTTGTTCTAGTCTCTGATTCATGTTGCTAGAGCACAGGTTTACTTTCGTGCATGATTAGTGAACCATAACATAGTATCTGATTAATATATTATTATATTATAGGCTCTTGCGATCGCTCAGTCACAGATTTGTGAGCAGGACCTTTGTATTCGCAGCTTGGAGATCCAGGCAAGTATACCTTGTCTTGTTCTACTATTTAAAATCCAGTTATTATTATATTTATGCTCTGAATATTAAATAACTGTGCGTGTCTGAGAATGACTCGGGTGTAGTCAACGAAGGCGTCGACGTTAGGACTTGGTTTGACCTAGTTTTTAGTGACGTACCTAAAGTTGCAGAGTTATCATTATAAATCCGAGGACTTGTTACGTAACATTTTTACGTCACAGAGTGAGTTCATGATAGGACACGGGCTTACTCATTTGACTGGCCATCGGTGCGAGT
Source organism: Iris macrosiphon (assembly GCA_036927795.1). Classification (NCBI taxonomy): domain Eukaryota; kingdom Viridiplantae; phylum Streptophyta; class Magnoliopsida; order Asparagales; family Iridaceae; genus Iris; species Iris macrosiphon. Next base: position 143,550,044 of record JAYESA010000008.1, read on the forward strand.
AGTACGTGTGTTGGTACTTAGCATAGGTGTATTGCTCTAGGTGACTTACATTATAGTTACGAGATGTCCACATCGTACTTGAGATTTGTACATTGGCACTGGGCAAGGAGAACGACTAGTAGGCGTATGGCACACCACCTCTATTTATTTATGCAGATACTGCATTCTTCAGAGCGTTACATACGTTATTATATTTGCAGATGATGCATTCTTCGGAGAGTTATGACTATTATTACATGCAGATTGCCCCAAGATAGGGGGTATATGTGGCATATATTAGCGTTACGGACTATATGTAGTCTGGAATGCATGGGGCCAGAGATGCATGGGATACATGGAGTCTGGAACGCGTGGGGCCAGAGACATATGGGACGCATGAGGTCAGAGAAGCATGAAACGTATAGGGCCAGGAATTCATGGGACACATAGAGCCTTTGTCGTGTTGTACATACACGTGGCGCTGCATGCCTGTCAGGAATCATTACCAGTCTGATGAGAGATTATTGTGACTTAGTGTGCTCATATTTTTTGAGGCGTTCAAAAAATATTTTTTGTAAGGATTCTTTGTCAGACATAATCTTTGTGGCAGGCCTTTATGTGGCCAATATTGGGGCACATGGATGCTACTTTTTCTTGGTCGCATGGTCATTCTGCGGCCTGATTTCTTCTTTGTCAATCTTGGGGCGCATGGTTATTGGACGCATGGATCCAGATTTCCCATGTTTGGTTCATCGCCTAAATTTTCTCACACACCCAAGGAGCCTGTAAATAGGCGGGCTAGGGAGGAGGATAACTTTTGTCTCTCGGCTTCCCCCTCTTTTGTAAAAGAAGATGCCGAGGGGTACTATCTATCTCGTGGAGGGGTTCGTCCAGTGCGACGTCGGTCCGTGGACCCCGATGCTAGCATTATATTTGGAGGTAGGGGTGTGTCATGGTGGCAAGGACACAGAGACACAAGTACACGTCCTCGCAGCGTGGATGAGAAATTATCTAAAATCGCGCACCCCCCACAAAATTATGTCGCCTAGATGAGCAACCATCTGCAACATGTGCACATAGCCTATATGTGACCTGGTCATATGGATGTGAACTTATCTGTAGCATGCATACAAAGCCTATCTCTAGGATGGCCGCATGATAAGGAATCATCTGCTATCATGCACGTAGAGCCTATATGTGGCTGGGTCGTATGGATGACAACTTATCTGCAACATGCACGCAGGGCCTATCTGTAGTTTAGCCGCATGGATGAGACCTCCTCTTGCTCATGCGTGCAGACTTATCTATCTCGAGACGTCCCCTTCTGCGTGTGGCTGTGACCTGGAAGCAACATGCGACCGCTGTGCACTTTTGTAATCTTCGTTGAGACTGATATGTGTTCTCTTTATACAGGTTTTACCACCTTTCGTGCTGCCCAAGATGGAGCATGGAAGGATATCATAGAACCCGTTATTCGATGAGAATGCCATCCTTACGCGACAGTTTTTTGCCTAGAACTGATCCAGGAGACGAGGGTGAATATTCTGTGTCATGCATGGAGCTGTCCCTGTTTATGCAGCATGCTAGCTGCATATTTCCTTTCATGCAGCTTACAATTGGCCGGGGGCCTGCGGCATCTATGACAAGATTTGGATTAATTGTCATTCCTGTCTTCGGTCTTCATGCATGGTTGTAGAGCACCTGCACCTTCTCCTCTCTTGCTATCCATCAGTATGGATTCTTTTTCATATACCGAGGTTTGCAATGTAGAGGGATGATCTAAAAATTATTGAGCTCTGCTGCTGGCTCTACTTGTGTTGGTTGCCGCAACAACACAGAGGGATGCTTCTAATGGAAAAGGTTCATATCAGCAAAACTTCATGGAAACCCTTAAAATTGGATTTCCATCATATGTACTCATAACCTTGAATACTAATAAAAAATAGATTTTATCCTATGTACTCATGATCTTGAATATTAATGAATAAAGTCTCTCATTTTCTAGAATTTTCTCTTTGTATTTGTCTTTTTACATGTTGTGGACTTGGATATTGTACTAGAGGTAATATGGACATAGCACAACATTATAGTTAGTAAAGGACATCCTACTGGGGGACTTTTGGTGGACATATTACTTCTTGCGTACTGGAGTACAAGTAATAAGTTTGAAATGAAATCCTATCAGAGGTGATATGGACGTGATAGGTTTTGTGGACTTAACACCGCTGACATACTTAGAGTTAAGTATGGGTGATACATTTAAATAATGACCGATGTCAGAGGTATTATGGACATGACAATCGATGGTCATACATAGTGGTTTGTTCAGAGGTAAGAAGGACATGACAAACTCTACTGGAGAGGATGTGAGGAAGATAGATTAGAGGTAACATGGACGTGAGCTAATCGATAGTCGTACCGAGAGGTTGGGTACGATCCTGGTATTTTTTTGGAAGAAAAAAATAAAATAAGCCAGAGGTAATATAGACATGGTTGTTTTCTTTGGATAGAAAAATGGGCAGCTCATAGTTCAGAGGTAATATGGACGTGAACTATTTGCTTTTGTTGAGGATATCCCATTCGGGAATATTTGGTAGACCTATTACTTCATGCGCACTGGAGTGCAAGTAATAAGTTCAAAACAAAACTCTATCATAGGTGATATGGACGTGATAGATTTTGTGGACCGATTACTTCTTGCACACCTGAGTGCAAGTAATAGGTTCGAGACAAGCCCTGCCAGAGGTGATATGGACGTGGCAGGTTTTGTGGACATAACACCGCTGACGTACTTAGAGTTAAGTACGTGTAAAAAGTTTAGATGAAGACCGATGTCAGAGGTATTATGGACATGATAATCGATAGTCATACAGTGAGGTCTTCTCAGAGGTAATATGGACATGGCAAACCCTGCTTGGAATAATCGGTTAGGACAGTAGTAAAGGGGTGATATGGACGTGAACTAATGCCCAAGGGAACTGTTTGTGAGCGGCCTACCAAAAAATATGGATAGACCTGAAGGGGGGGATCCACTGGGGTACTTTTGAGGATCCACTGTCTGTTTCGTATTCAAGATTCCTGAATAAAGACAATGTCTTTCGGCCAACTTTTATGGAAAAGAAGTGCATATTGTGCTTGCACACTTACTGGGGATGAACATCGGGAAACTTATACTTTATATTTTGGTTGTCCCGCTAATAGTGAGGGGAGTACAAGTCTGGCTTAGATATAGTACTTTTTGAGGAACTTGTCATTGATAGGCATCATGAGCAAGTCGTCATTGGATTTTGCGAGCCGGTAGGCGTCGTTGGAGAACACAGACTCCACTATTAATGAACCCTTCTATTTATGTTAGAATTTATCGGCCATCTTGTGGGTCACAACCATCGATCTTTTTACTGTCAAGGCGAGGTCACCCACTTGGTAAATCCTCTTCTTGACTCGTTTGTTGAAGGCTCTCGAGAGGCGTGCTTGGTACAACTTAATGCGTTGTTGAGCTAAGAGACGCTTCGGTCGAGTGCTTCTAACTTTGTAGCCGTCGGTGGTGATTGTCGTCAATGGTTAACTGGTTGGGAGAGCCACTCGGAGCAAGAGGATTTGGATCTCGAGTGGGATGACCGCTTTATTTCCCTAAATCAAGAAGAATGACGTGCTGCCAGTAGGTGTTCGAACCGTTGTGCGATAGGCCCAAAGATATTCACCCAGTTTCTCATTCCAGTCGCGCTTATTGGATGACACGAACTTTTTGAGTAGCTTTATAATGGTCTTGTTGAATGCTTCTGCGAGACCATTTACTGCTGGGTTGTAGGCAGTCGTGTCACTACCACATTTTCTAAGAAAGGATATTTTAGTAATTTCTGATTTAATTAATTATTGTTCTTGATAAATAATTATTTATGGTAATATTTAATTATTGTTAGATGTTAATTATTTAATTTGGACTTGTGTTAGTGGACCTAACTAGTTTAGTTTGGACCCATGGACCAACATGAATTAATTAGTTAAACTTAGCCCATTTAGAAAGCCCATTGTTAAGGAGATGGATTAAATTAATTAAATTATTAGACTAGAAGCTTCCTTCCTTAATTATTTCTTCATGAGAGGCCCCAAGGGGTATAATGGACATTACATGATTACTTGAGGGAGAGGATAGGGGCTGGCCTATATAAGTAGAGGGAAAAAATTCCCTCTCCTCTTTTTTATTCCAAATCTAGATCTAGAATTTTTCACTACCAAATTCTTTCTTTCCCACTTCATTTCCCTACCAAAATTCATTCCAGTTCCTTCCCAAATCACCATTAGAGACTTGAGAAGTAAGGATCTAGAAGGAGAAAGCAAGGATCTACAAAGAGGAGCAAGGATCTACAAGTTGGAGGGAATTTCATCTCAATTGGAGGTTTCAATGGAAATCCATCTCCCAATAGGTACAATTCAATTTTTCTCCTTAAAATAGCTTTTATATATGAGATTTAATCATGAAAAATCAATCCATATGCATGTACTACCCTTAGGATTTGATTTTGTGTCCATAGGAGGCCTATTGAGAAAGTTATAGTACTTTTTGTGTCAATTTTGGGGGAATTTCGAGAATGACAAATGTTGTGTGTGTCAATTGATCCTATAGATTCATTTGGAATATGTTTATGTGTTTAGGGCTAGTGTCGTGTCCACAATTGGGTACGTGTAGGTCGTATCCCAACAATTTAGTGATATGTGTTATTTTGGTGGTTTTTCCTCCGACACGAGACTTTGTACATGTCGTATTTTAACACGGACACGTAGATCTATATTTGACACTTCATATTATTCATAAATATTATATGTGACTTGTGTGTGTCCTTCGGGGTACAATTTGATGTGTGGTGGACTCGTGTCGCATGCGTATCCTAGATCTAGTGGGATACGGTGTGATACTCTCCATTTGTTGTGTATGTGTAGATCTAATTATTGTGCTTTTAATTCACGAGTTGTAATTATCCATATATATATATATATATATATATATATATATATATATATATATATATATATATATATATATATATATATATATATATATATATATATATATATATATATATATGTATTATAGTATATTTATTATAGTATTTATTGTATCATAGATCTATGTACTATACATGTACTAATAGAATATATGTATATGTAGCTTTCTTCTACATGCATTAATGTATATGATATAATATATTGTATGGATATATATGTATATATTGATTAAATATATATATGTATGTTAATTGAGTAATTATTTTATATATAATTGTTATAGGATTATGTAGATATATGTATAGATGTAATTATAGTATTTATGTATGGGTGCATATGGCTATGTTGTAATATGTACATTATTATAGAGGGGGTGTATTTATAGCTATTTGGTATATATATATATATATATATATATATATATATATATATATATATATATATATATATATATATATATATATATATATATATATATATATTATTGTTTTTAGCGACAGGAATTAATGACAGAGCTGCTGTCATTAATAGCAGCGATTCAGCAGCAACCGCTGTAGCAGTGGCGGCAGCATTTAATGACAGCCGCCACTGTCATTAATAGCAGCAATGGCGACGGTGGGAGTGGTGACGGTTGCAAACCGTCACCAAAGCAGCAGTAGCAGTGCAGAATTCCAACAGCAGCAGCGACGACGGCTTGAGTGACAGCCAAAACTGTCACTCAAAGTCTGGTATCAGTGTATCTGTGTTCTTCAACACAGTTTTCAGCGACAGATAGGCAGATTTATATATGTGTTTATATACTTATACTTATATATATATATGTATTGATATTGAGATAATATACTATTATTGCTATATTCCTTATATGTATAATATTAGTATATATTTATATATTATATATGAGGCTAATTATTATATCAAGGTATTGAGTATTACCTTGTGGAGACCAAGGTAAATAGGGATACTCAAGATACGGGGTTTGGGTATCAAGATTATGATTTTTGTTGAGATACCAAGTTGGTTCAAAACCATGGTACCTAATTGATGTGTAAATTGATATTCTATATTATTATACATAATTGTTTGATATATATGTATTGTGATGTTACCTTCGAATTTACGTATCCGGAGATACGGTATACTAATATTTTAAGATATGGTTTTTATGACTTAGATTTTAATATCTTGACCCAAGATTTTTGTGTTAGACTTGTGCAACCTAGAAATAGATAGTTGACCTTGGTTTGACCATAGTTGACCTTAGAGTTGACCATAGTTAACTTTTGACTTAGAATTGACTTATTGGCCTAGAAGTTGACTAGTTTAACTTATTCTGTTTTCGAAACCTTGTATTGATGTTGTATTCCATATCTAGGTCTTCGAGGCACCGAGTCAGACATCTGTGAGACTATTCATTGGACTTCAGGCGAGTACATTCTTTGATAATTTCTTATTTATGATATCCTTTATGTTCATTGTATCTAGTATAGATATCCATGTTTCTCTTGACACTATGGTTACACGGATTGGTATATCCAGATCTCGTCATGAGATATTATTTCTTGGTATATGGTGTATATGGTGAAAGTATTGTTTCATTGGTTATCTTGTACATGTACAGACACCGATTCTCGGAAAGACTAGCCATCTTCTTAGGAAATCTCGTGCCATAGCATACCGTGGTTGGATCTATTATACCAGTCGGGAGTGGGGAGTATTAGTATAGATATGTGATCAATATCCCAATTATATCAAGTACTGATTACTGAATAGTGTTGATCATACACCGCACGTATGATTAGCCAGGCCGTATTGTATCTTGCCCAAGCCGATCACATGTTAAGCTAGTACTCACACACTTAGTCATTAGTATTCTTGTTTCATTGGCATATTGTTCATTATTGTATTTATTTCCAGTATTTCCTTATTGTATATATATATATATATATATATATATATCTTGTATCTATTGTGCATCTTGTTTATCCATAGCTATTTACTGTTATATAGTTTTTATCATTGATTAGAACTGCTGTTAGAGATGTACTCTGCTCCTTTCTTGACTGGATATATTTTTCCAGATGATACTGAGGAGTGATACCCTACCTATTATGGACCCCAGGATATTGTGGGTTTAGATTCTGAGACCCTGGCTCAGGAGGGACTTATCCCAACTGAGATAGTTGACCCAGGAGTTGTAGCTTCGTAGTAGTCTTTTGTACTGAATTTGTCTCCAGCTTATTCTGTATTTCTTCAGACTCATTGATGTATTATTTTAGACTGATGAGTTGTATCGTGACTATTCTATTCTTTATCTGATTCGTGCTCATTTCCATCTTAGTTCTGTGATTGAGTATATTATCATTTTGGTGGTTCATTATATTGTTAGATAGATTATCTAGACAGTGTTCTACCGTCGATTCGGCGGCGTAGGCTGGGCGTTGTTTCCGACTTGTACCCTTACACCGGGTGCGGGTCGTGACACGTCGAGGCTATATTTTTTATTTAATTTTTGTTACAAAACTCGGTACAAAGCATGACTTGCAAACTGTGGACCATTGTCGTGGATGATCCTCCATGGCAAGCCGAACCAGTATATGACGTGATGCTTGACAAAGCTAATCAAGTTTGAGGTCTCGACTTCTGCAAGTGGAACAGCTTCTGCCCATTTGGAGGAGTAGTCGGTGATAGCCAAGATGAACCGATGTCCTTTAGAAGAATGTGGACTAATTGGTCAGATAATGTCCATTTCCTATGCTTCAAATAGCCAAGATGCTACCGTTGGGTGTAAAAATTCTGAGGGCTGGTGGATAAAGTCTGTGTAGATTTGGCACGCTTAGCACTTCCTTACATAGTCAATAGCCTCTGCAACCATTCTCGGCCAATAGTAACTCTTTCTCCGGAGATGGTCCTGTAGCTTGGGTCTGGGCTGATGGTTACCGCAATCTCCGTTATGAGCCTCACGGAGAGCCTGCTTTACTTTTGCATTCGATAGGCATCATAGTAGAAGACTGTCGTAGAAACGACGATACAACATTTTTTTAGCCGTATCATAATAGACCAGAGGGAACGCCTTCTGATAGAAGTAGCTTCCTTTGGGTTCTTGGAGAAAATTTCATAGACTCTGTAATTAATGAATGGGAGTCTCCAGTCTTGGGAGTCAGTGTTTGTCTCTACTGAGTAGCTCATGCACAGATAGAGGTTATTTTTTGGGCACACCAGCTCTTGACCGACAATTGTGATCGGATGATAGATTTTGACTGGGACTACCAGGGAGGCAACGAGGTCGTCCAGGGCGTCAGCCTTAATATTTTGTAGCCGAGATACGTGCTCTATGAAGAACCCTCGAAGGTGAAGAGTACTCAAAGTGTGGCTTGGTAGTAGGGAATTAAGTCCTCGTGTCGGACCTCATATTTGCCCCGACTTGACTGACTATCAGCTTGAAATTGCCGTAGGCCTCCAGGTAGTCTACTCCCACATGTTTGGCAATTTGGAGACCAATGACGAGGGCGTTGTACTCTATCACATTGTTGAAGCCTGGCTCTATGAGGGAGTAAGCACGGGTTATGACCAGATCATGTGGGAAAATAAGTACTATCCCGATGCCAGCGACAATATCGCCATTGGGCCCTGTTCTTGAAACACCTTCGAAGAACATTTGCCAAATGACTTCTGCGCTTGTGGTAATGTTTGGGTCTGCTACTTCATCTGGGATCTCCTCGTAGAGCTTCGAGATTTTTTGGTAAAGGTTAGGCTTCAAGAAAATTTGCCAATGGTTGGCCTTTGACCGCCTTTTGTGGGACAAATACCATGTCGTACGACGACAGAAGTATTGCACATGTGTCTAGGCGAAAGTTGCTCATCTGGGGAGACACCGTCTTCTCTTTATAAATGCAAAGTGATGACTTTAGCGTCAATCAACTCCTGGATTTTTCTTTTCAGCACATAGCATGCCTTCGTGGGATGATGAATATACCGATGAAAGAGACAATAATCTGGGTCATCGACTTTGCTGGCCCTCTCAGGGTATCTGATGTTAGGTAGCCGAAGTTTGTTTTCCTTCATTAATATTTTAAAGATTTCCGTGATGTCATCCTCATTGAAGGAGAAAGTCCCCTTTGGCTTTCGGGCTCCCGATACCTGAGTCGTACGGTCCTCAGGAAGGATGGTCATAGTTGCATTATCTTTGGACTCAGAGGGAATTCTACCCCCAGCTTTGGATGCTACTCTCTTTTGTCGAGAGAGACCACCCCCAGACATGTCGTTGTCTGGTTCTTCTTCTTCTTTTTGTTTGTCTTTGTCTACAGAAGTTGATTTAGAAGGACCTGCCTCTGGTATTATAGGCTCAGACTCTAGAGGTTTGGAGTTTGCAAGAGATGTGGTAAACCCTAACCCAAAATGATTTCGTTGACAGTATAGATCACCATGCAACGGTATTCGTCTGCCTTTTCCATAGTTGAGGCCTCGCTTCAACTTCAGGTCATAACCCATATTTTGCATAATCCTTAAAGCCTGAGGGCTATATCTGTGGATTTGCATTTTTCCAGCATCAGACTCGCGAGATTTTTCTTGTACAATCGGTCTATTCAGCATTCGACCAAAGATTATTTGATGCTGATCGTTGCGAGTCGGTGGAATAATAAAGAAAGATTCTTCATATGGCCCATATGTCATGAAGACGTTAGGTGTTGACGCTACTTCCCACATGATCTCCCCACGCTTGGTAGTTAGGGGAAGTGAATCCTGGTTATGACCCCTGTCTTTGCATTTTCGGATCAAGAAATCACGCAAATCAGGGAGATTAGCAGAAGAAGAAGAAGGCTTATTTTGCCTTTTTACATCAGTAGTCCTGTGGAGATTAGGAACCATAACCCTTTCTCGGCCATAGGAATATAGTAGTCCGCCCATTTGAGTAGCATTTGAGGAGCGTATTTTCCCATGAAGCGGGTCTTCTTTACGCGGATGGGCTTATCCTGGCGTAATCTGGAGCTTTGCACAGGTTCGCGTAAAACAGAAGGAGTCCTCAAATGGCCTCTAGCGTCACGCGTAATCTTCTTCTCTTGGTGGCGTACAACTCTAGAGGTTGGGATATTCGTCACTCGTTTTTCCTTGATGTGATCCAAGGGTCCATCTGCCTCCTTATAGACGGGGGATGTATTTTTACGTGCAAGACGCATTTAAAATTTCCGAGTTGGCGCTAAGGCCTTGTCAAAAATTTTGTCTGCCACGTCACAGATGGGAGACGAAGTTCAACACGCAGGGCGCATTCTAGACTTCTGGATTGGCACTGGGGCATTGCCAGAAGCTTTGTCTGCCACATCACAGACGGGAGCATAGTTTTACGTGTAGGGCGTGTTCTAGACTTCTGGATTGGTACTGAGACATTTCCAAAAGTTTTGTCTGCCACGTCACAGATGGGAGACGGATTTTTACGCACAAGGCGTATAGGTTGTGATGTCACAACCTTGTTGATCGGAGAGAGAGAGCCTGCAGGAAGGGTAGAGGATGTCCGGGGCATCCATACTTTACGCAGCTTCCTGTTGTCCTGGACAGAGAGGGGATGAGAGCTACCCCCTGCGCGAAGCATGTCTTCATAAGCAGATTGGTCGAACTGGACGACCAAAGTCTTCTTCGTCGATCCGACGGATACAACATCGTGTTTAGCAGTGGCTTTCTCATCAAATGAGAAAGTAGTCCCCAGCAGAGTCGCCATCTTGTATTTGATGATAAACAGAAGAAACGAAACTAGGTTTATACGAAACCCTTTCTTTGTTTACAAACAAGAAAAAGAAGTACAATTAATCCTATACGAGGATGTTAAGTACAATAAAAATGATTCTGGGGAAATATTGCTATAGGAGTCTGATCTGCGGTCGATCACTTTGTCCCTTGGACCACACGATGAGGAAGAAGTGCTGTAGAAGAAGAAGAAGCTTCAAAGATTGCAGGAGGGATTGAACTCTCGTTGCCAAAGTTGTCAATTAACACTCTTTGTATATGCTCTCTCTCTGATCTCTTCTCTTTCGACCTTTTTTCGATCTCTCCCTCTTGACCTTGACCTTGACCTTGACCTTGACCCCTCTTCTCCTGTGACTGGAAGTCTCTATTTATAGAGATCAGTCACAGTAACTGATTAGTCGGTGTAGAAGCCAATTAGTGGAGAGAGTTGCAACTTTTTACGGCGGTTATAATAACTGCTACCCACGTCTGAATGATCTCCTGAATCCGCGTATAACGTATGTCTCATTATGAGATGACGCGTATTACTGCTTCTCAAAGACCACGGCATGCAAGCCACATAGGTAACTGCCCCTTCGCGTAAAGATGGTTGGCATAAAAGCCAAATAACTGTCTCGTTGGCGTAAAAGCCAAATAGTTATCTTGTTGGCGTAAAAGCCAAATAGCTGTCTTGTTGGCGTAAAAGCCAAGTAGCTGTCTTATTTGCATAAAAGCCAAGTAGCTATCATGTTGGTGTAAAAGCCTAATAGCTGTCTTGTCGGCGTAAAAGTCAAATCCTGTGTAAAGCTTGGTGCTGCATAGGTAATAGGTAACCAGCGTAAACTAGCCAATTATCCTTCTTGACTGAGGTCTTGAGCTTATTCTGGGCTAAATAGCCTTATCACGTACCTGGCAAATATAGTCTAAGTTGGCGTATTTTGAGGAGATAGCATACAGCGTGCTCCTATAGTTGAAAATAGCCTGGCTGGCGTATTTCGAGGAGATAGCATACGGTGTGTTCCTATAGTTGAAAGTAGCCTGGTTGGCGTAATATGCAGGGATAGTGACGTGAGCATGTTAGCCCTAATTTTAGCTCTCCCAGTCATTAAAAGTAGAACCAAATCTCGTGCATTAAATGCAGAGATCTGCCCCCATCTCGCGCATTAACTGCAGAGACGTGCCTCGAGTTCTGTACGAAGAACAGCTTTTGATGTGGCGTATGTTTTTATCTCAGCTTGAGCGTAAAGGCTTATTTTTTCCTGTGTAAAATAGGCAGCGTATTCCTTGAGTGCGTAAAAATGACTTGTATCCAGGATATGCCACTAAACGACAGTCTGGGGCTCTATGCAGAATCATCATTACAGCCGTCCTCTCAATCATCGTACAGTACTTTTGTCAGGAGTCAGGTTCACTGTTCTGCTTGACAGGTTCATTCGAGGAATACGAAGAGTTCCTCATACAACTTTATGCTGCATTAAAAGCAGACATAGTTTACGCCGGAGGGAGGTGTAGCAACCTTTTACGCCAAAACAGTCTGGGAGTGCTACCTTACGCGAACTGTTCTGAAGCCATATTTTTCGCCACACAGCTCTGAAGCTCGGTTTTACGCGTATTGCTCTGAAGTCATATTTTATGCCACACGATTCTGAATCTCTGTTTTATGCAGACTTCATGTAATACGCGTACGATTCCCTAGCATATTTCATGCTTCTACAGCGTCCGAACGATATATGCTTTTCGTCTTCAGGAGATATCTTGATTTGATTGTATCCTGAGAATTCGTCCATGAAGGACTTGTGCTCGAAGCCACAAGTACTTTTAATGATTATATCTATGATCGAAAGAGAAAACTCGTCCTTAGGGCATGTCGCGTCCAGATCATGAAAGTCAATACAGATCCGGATCTTTCCGTTCTTTTTGACGACGGGTACGATATTAGCTACCTAATCTGGATGTTGTTCCTTGCGGATGAAGCCACTAGCTATCAGTTTGTTGACTTCAGCTTCGATATCGTTCACGATGTTTGGCCGGACCCACCATTGCTGTTTCTTGACCGACTTAGCGTTCGACAAGATATTGAGTTTTTGGACTGTAATTTGGGGGTCCAGTCCCAGCATGTCTTCGTAACTCCATGAAAAGACATCGATGTATTCCCTGACGAGCTGTAGCATAGATTCTCGATCCTCATTGGACAAAATTTTGCTAATAAAATTAGTTTTAGGGGAGGATTTGTCCCCCATATCGATTTGTACGACTTTGTTCTCAGTGGAAGGTTCCCATTTCTCGAACCGCATCGCTCATTATGCGTCTAGGAGTTGGGCCCATGGTTTTACTTCAAAGAGTTCAGGTGGGTCCTTGTCGTCTTGCTCAGGGTCAGTTAACACCATGTTGGCAAACAATATTTGTTTGAGCATCTCCCCGATACTGATATCGGAGTCCCAAACGAAAGATTCTAAAGAGTGAGAGTGTAACTCATCTTCTTCATCCGAGACTTCGGGGGTTTTGGAAAGCATGGCGTACCCTACATCATGCTTGATCTTATGGTAGTAATCCTCGGACTTGCCTGTAGGAGCCTGTAGACGCAGAGGTAGCCGTCGACCTTTGCCGAAGTTTAAGCCTCCAGCGGCTTTCAGGTCGTACCTTATTTTTTGGATAAGGTGCTTGTTTGAGAACTGTACCAGTAAAGTAGCATTTTATCGGTGTCGAGTTCTGGCTCCGGATCCTCTGGGTCGGAGGATTGGGGACTTTCTATTCTACCGAAGATGATGAGTTTGTATCCCCTCTTTATTTCTAGAACTATGAAGTAGGATTTTTGTCTGGGGAGAACTCAGTTCACTGCATAGGTGGTAGTCACCTGTGTATGCAGGTGCAAGCCTAGACCATGCTCCAGGGAATATAATGTATTAAGATATGCAACATCTGAGTAGTTCAAACATATCCCTTTATTTATGAAATAAGGTATTTTATCCTCGGGAATTACATAGTCAAGAGAAGGGATGTTGGCATGTGCGACTACGTACTATTCCAGTTTTTCCTTCCCAAGATCTACCCCCAGTGTGAGCGACAGCTTAGGAGGTCTCCTGTGTAGCTTTATTGCTAGAGGTTCAAAAGTCGTAGTATGTCCCGGATCTTCCTTCAGTGGTCGACTCGATCTATGAAGGCGAACGACCAAAGGTTCATGTTCTTTCCTATGTAGTTTTACCCTGAGGGGAGGGGCTGTGTCGGGAGCGCTTGCTTTGAGATGGACTCTCAAGGGCTCGTCCGATGTTGTCCCAGTCTCTGACTTATCGTCGACATCATTTCCACCTTCATCTTGGTGGACTTGCTTGTAGAGGATCGAGTCAGAGTAATAGGTCTCGACCCCTTTAAATTAATAAACGATGACAAATTCTGTCTTGATAATGTCGTGATCGTCCACGTACTTCAAGCTCTGGTACAAGGTTGATGGCACGATCATATCCTGATGTATCCATGGGTGTCCTAACAGGATATTGTAGGATACGTGTACATTATGACGTAGCAAGTGACCTCTATTTTCCAGTTGTCGATCTGACATTTCAAGCAAATCTTGCCCAGAGGGTAGCTCCTTCCAATGTTGAATCCACTGATGGCAGTATTGGTTGCTGCTAGGAGATGCATCGAGATACCCAAGGTCTGAAGCAGACTCCATATGATGATGCTGATTGATGAGCCAGGGTCGATGTGCATCTGGTCCACCTTGATGGCACCGATGTACCTAATATAATACAGAGGATGATCATGTCGATTATTCTTCAGCAACATGTCTTGTTGCAAGAATGTGATGTGGGGTATCACCTTCATCACATTATTACAGTGGGGGCATGCGGTAGGATCCTCAGCTGGCGGCTTGACCTGCTCCTGGTATGTGTCAGCATTCTGTAATGCCTGACTCAGAGCAACCCAAGTATCTTTGGAGTGTCGGAGAAGCTCGAATAGTGACAACTTCGCTGTGGTATTGGCCAGTTATGCCAATATATCAAAGTTGTAGGTCTTCTCCAACCCCTGGACGGTATCTTTGTGCAGTGGTTTGTCGAAGCGAGGTTCTTTTTTCTTGGACTTGTCCATTGCTGAAGGCTGGGATGGGCCTTATTTGGATGCGACGATTGGGAGCGCACCATCATCAGAGATGACGTACTCTTATTGGTACTCCAGGCCTGACCTCGTTGTTCCTGCTATAGATTTTTTGGAAGGGATATAAACCGTGTAGCAGGACTTGGACTTCTTACCCTTGGACTTGGGGGCGAAAGGCGTTGCCTGCTATATCAAGTCTGGTGTAAGATCTGGATAAACCCACATGACCTCCCCATATGATGTGGTAAGAGGTATCAGCCCAGTTATTTGGTCACGAGCTGGCAGAAGATTGACAACCTCCATTGTTGTCCTAGGGATCAGGATTATTCCGTCTTGGACTTTCGTTGCCGAAAATTACCAAAATGGAGAGATACCATATTGGCACAACTGTTTTGTCATCGAAGTCCAAGGTGAGGGCCTTGGTGTCGAACAGACGCTGGATGTACTGCTTCAGTATATAGCAATCCCGTATTGCATGGTGGATGCATCGATGGTAGAGGAAGTACTTCAGATTATTCATATTGACTGCCTCAACAGGGTACTTGACTTCGGGGAGCCGAAGCTTGTTTTCCTTCATTAGCACGTCAAAGATTGCCATGATGTCATCATCTTCGAAGGAATAAGTCTCCTTCAGTTTTGAAGCCTTTGTGGGATTTTTCTCAGGCTTCTTGGTTATATTTGTGATAAGAGCCTGCTTCCCCTTGCCATCCCAGGCGCTATTGCCGCTGTTATTGTTGTTGCTATTGTAAGGGCATTTTCGTCTATCATCAGCGATAGGGATCTGTATTTCCAAGAGGCGGAAGTCTTTTACTTTCTTCTCAGCACCGATAATATTTATGATGAATGTTGTCTAGTCTTTAAACTGAGAGTCGTCCATCCAGAGTTTGACTGTTGGGAGGAGATTTCACCGGCAGGTGTCTATCAGTGTGGACTCAGGGTTACCGAGAGGTAACTTTAGCGCCGCTTATTCTTCCGCTCGATATATTTCCGTACAGACTTTTTCTCCCTTTACGTAATATCCATTAAAGAGGACATTGCCATGTCATTTTTCCCGTTGTAGAACTGAGTAAGGAAAAGACCTTTGAGATTATCGAATGGTGAAATACAGTTTTCCTAGAGGATGTAGAACAATTGAAGGCTATTCCAAAAAAATACCCCGACAAATAGCTTGGTTAAGAGGGCATCATTGAGTGACAGATGTCCCATCACCGTCTTGAAGTAAATCATGAATTAACGGGGAGATATCTTCCCATCAAACGGAGTCAAGTTAAAGGGCTTATACTTGGGCGGGTATGGTATATCTCTCCACTCGAGAGGATACTGTGGTTGGATCCCGAGCTCAAGTAGTGAGTCCCGATTGCCCATTAAGTCTAGGCAGGCCCGGAGTTCTCGCACTTCTCGTATTGCTTCTCGGGCTTCATCGACAGCAAAAGGGGCAGATGATCCGGGCAGGAGATGATTGTCACCAGCGGGTGGAGCAGTTTTATTTGAATTCCCGTTTGTCCCGGGGTCCAGGCTTGCTTTACTAGAGGCCCTTGCTAGTTGTAAGTCTATATTTGTCTTGATCTCCAGCATTGTCCGGGTCTATGCCTGCATTGATGAGATCATGGTTTGCATCATGGCCTCGAGGGTTTTGTGGCACTGTCGATTTTGGGGCCCTCGTAATCGTCCCCTACCATGTATGTTATTCTCTTATGGAGAGAAATGATTGGGACGGTAGAAGTCACACTTTTTGCCTCGGACTCTTTTTGTCCATAGTCATCCAGGAAATTTGGTAGTGCAGCATCCTCTTCGGACTCGTAGGGAACACTGCCCCTAGCGTAGGAAGCTGCATCCTCTTGACGAGGGTGGCTACCCCTAGGGATCTAGCATCTATTCCTTGGGAATTGTCTTCTCGAAACACCGGATTATCATAGAGGTTCGGAGGATTATAAACCCCAGCTTACATAGATATGTGAGGTCCTGAGGAAGAACTACCCATGGTGGCGGAAAACTTCTTCTTTGAGTGGGTGCCCAGGAAAACACCTTCCGCGGGTTCCGCTGCCTGTCCTCCTTGGATCCGTCTTCTTGACTCGCTGGCCGAGAGCGACAGACTGGAGGTGTTGGACTTCTGACCTCCCCCCATGTCGGGTGTGTGCCTTTGGTTGAAGCCACAAGAATGTCGACTACCTATTTGAAGGTACTGCTACTTTGTTACAGCAACAGTTGATGATAATGCTAGCACAATGATACCCTAGGGAGGACTCTTCATATGTTATAGTTGATTCCTTCGTTTTGCGCTTGTGATTGATTATGTTGTGCAAGTTAAGCGAGGGCTGATTCACCTTTGCACCCTTCTTATGAGCCCGGGTAGACCGAGCACATGGGTACGTAGGTGTTGACTTTGCTTCCTGACCTGGAGTTTATACAAGAATTTACCCCAGGTTGCTAATGGAAGACTCTCTAGACTGACCCTATCTAATTGCCACTGTGGGATGGATGCATGTGCCAGTTTTGTACAACTTTTCGTCAGGGGCATGCATAGTTAGCGACGCCTGCTGACAGTCGATCAAATAAGCAATTGCTTGAGCTTGGAGAGCTCCATTTCCCTAGACTTCTTCTTCCTAGCATACGCCGGTGCGTAGTATGAAGAGTCCAAGTTTACATCTTATCTTTTCTCAGCATGGCGCATGGAGTCAGAGCTACATGAGATTCGGTCAAAAACGAAACTTCGGTGGCTGTCCTGGCCGCATGTGGCCATCTGGCTATGGCTAACTAATGGTGCCGCATAGTCCTCCTTATGCGGCTTTTAACGTGGCTATATGGATCATGTCTTAGAGCTCAAACTCCTG
The DNA here is from genome assembly GCA_036927795.1 of Iris macrosiphon. Classification (NCBI taxonomy): domain Eukaryota; kingdom Viridiplantae; phylum Streptophyta; class Magnoliopsida; order Asparagales; family Iridaceae; genus Iris; species Iris macrosiphon. Next base: position 143,567,668 of record JAYESA010000008.1, read on the forward strand.
CCATCGTAGTATTTTCTACTGCCAGAGCTCAAGTGCTGAGCACTTTCCTTGTCCGAAGAGGCTATCGCATGAAGGGCGTCAGATCGTGGGGACGCATAATGTGCATCCCCTGTGGCAGAAAGAGAGATGGGGAGTGTATGCTTCGCAGTTGGGTGAGGCACAAAGACCTTTGCAACCCATGTCCGTCGGGTCTTCAAGTTTTGAGCACTTTTTTTGTCGAAAAAGGCTGCCGAATGAGAGGCATAAGCTCGTGTGGACGCATAATGTGTGTCCCCTATGGCAGAGAGAGAGAGAGAGAGAGAGAGTCAGGGAGAGCATGCTCCCCAGTTGGGTGAGGCACAACGGCCTTTACAACCCATGTCCTGCGGGTCTTCTTAGGCTTTACCAGACTTGGAGAAGCGTCGCCCTCAGAGAGCATTTCCTCAAAGGCATGTTGGTCGAAGCATACAACAAGCATCCTCTGGGTTGAACCCAGCTTTGACGTGTCGGACTGCGTCACGACCTTCTCATCAGAGGAGAAGGATGTCCCCAGCAGAGTCGCCATGTTGTTTGCCATTGAAAGTGAGTTTAGGAAATTTTTGTATAACAACAAACAAAAAGAGTACAAAGAAATCCTAGACCGAAAACCTAAGTACATATTTTTTAATCTGGGTAATGTGACAATGGAGATCGAGTACTGCAGCAACTCTTTTACTCCGTTGACGGTTCGACTAGTGAATGAGGGATGCTCTCTTCTCTTCTCTTTCTCTTGAGCTTGTGTGCACGTACATAGCTCGCCTGGAGGGGTATAGTCTTTGAAGAAGAAAAAGCCAGCCAGCCTTTGGAACGTCTAAGTTGCTCATATTTATAGCCATCATGTTGGGGCTATAGGTGCCGCATGTACTTCTGTTTAGTGGCCGCAAGGGGGGATACTTCAACAGGATGCGGTTGCAACTGTAGGCACATAAGATGGGCAGGTTGCCACATATACTTCTTTAACATGATGCAGTTAAGTCCAGGTCGAGCTATAGTGTGGACGTTTGTTGCGATTTACTGTTGTTGAAGATCTGGGTAGTTCTCGCCTTTTTTTGAGTGATTTGGTCAGGTTGACACGTGGCCTACATTTAGTTGGAGATATTTACTTTAATCGTAAAAGAAAGATTTTGTCTCAGGGAACCCTGCCACGTTGGACTCATGGAGTCCGGGACGCATTATATGCATGGAGTCTGAAACGCATGAGGCTAGAGATGCTTGGGACGCATGGAGTCGAGAACGCATGGGACCAGAGATGCATGGGACGCATAAGGCCAGGAATGCATGGGATGCATGGAGCCTTTGCCGTATTGTACACGTGGCACTGCACGCCTATGAGGAGTCATTATTAGTCTGACGAGAACTTCTTGTCGCTTAGTGTGCTCAAATTTTTTGAGGCGTTCAGAAAATCCTTTTTGTTAGGATTCTGTGTCAGACATAATCTTTGTGTCAGGCCTTTATGTGGCCAATATTGGGGCGCATGGATGCTACTTTTTCTTGGTCGGATGGTCATTCTGTGGCCTATTTCTTCTGAGTCGATCTTAGGGCGCATGGTTGTTGGACGCATGGATCCAGATTTTCTATGCTTCTACATAAATAAAGATAATAATGATGATATTGATGATGATGATAATGCTATTGATAAAAATGATAATAATAAAAATAGTGATAATTTAATTAAAAAACTATATTTTTGGTCATTGAATGTTTGTACGACCAAAGTTTTAGTCACTCAAAGATTTTTTTTTTTAAATTTAGTCATTAATGTTGTACCGTCCAAAAAACTTGTCACTCTTTTAAACTGTTGTTTGTTCTATTAATGATTTTTTCTTACATAAAACGTTATGTGCAATGTCAGCTGTTAAATATGACATGGGACATCCACATCTTCGATAGCACTTGGTAAATCTTTTACCTCTTCCTATATCGTGTATCCGAGCCACCTTGGCGGTGGATTGGCCTTCTCCACAACGCCCGCACGAAAAGCATTCATGTTCCTCTGGTACGGATGATCCTTCGGCAAAAATTGTCGATGACAATCAAGGAAGCATGGTTTTCCTCCGTGTTTCAAACGGAAAGCCTTAGTACGGTCCATGCAATACGGACATGAGAGACAAACATGGGTGCTCCATCCTAATAACATTCCATAGGCCGAAAAGTCTTTGATGGTCCACATAAGTGCTGCCCTCATCTGAAAATTCTGCTTTCTAGAAACATCGTACGTGTTGGCACCTACTTCCCACAGATGATTCAACTCATCTATCAAAGGCCATAAATACACATCGATGTTCCTCTTCGGATTGTTCGGACCCGGGATAATAACGGTTAGGAACATATACGGAGTCTTCATGCACATCCAAGACGGTAGATTGTACGGAGTGACGATCAAATGCCAACATGAATACTGGGAGCCCGAAAGTCCGAATGGGGTAAAACCGTCAAAGGAGAGCCCCAATCTGACATTATGCGGATCCGAAGCAAAATTGGATACTCTCGATCAAAGTGCTTCCATGCTTCTTCATCGTAAAATGATAGAAAATTACAAAAAAACACAAAAAAATTTTCCACAATTGTCAAAAAATTCTCCAAAATATTCAAAAAAAAATTATGATGCCCTAAATTTTTTGAAAATTATATTTGAGTGACTAAAACATTGTTCGGTACAACATTAAGTGAATAAATTTTAAAAATATCTTTAAGTGACTAAAACTTCGATCAGACAAACATTCAGTGACCAAATTAAAAATTAAGACGATAATTTTGATGGTAATATTGATAATGCTACACAAATGAATTATATGCCTTCTAATCATTCTAAATTTTAAAATTTTATAAGTGATATAGAAATTGAACACAATTTTACTTGTTCAGTTATTTGTATGAATAATTTACTGGAATTGTATATACTTGTGATCAATCAACTAGTAATTGGAGAATACACGCTAAGCCCATTACTAAAGGCAGAACATTTACCATCAGTTCATTAGAAATTCGACATTTATGTCTAGATGGACTTACAACATGAGGTCATGCACTACCTACTACTTCATGGATTAGAAATAAGAAAATTGATCCAATTAGGAAAACCCAGTCATACAGTCATTCATAAGTTGTTAGGGATATACATAGAGAACATCATATACATATTTCATATTCCAAAGCTTAGAGAGCCCCAGAGATTGCTTTAGCTCTAATAAATGGTAGTTATGTTGATGCATATGCTACTCTTAAATATTTTGCATTTACAATGATCGAGTCAAATCTAGGTAGCCAATGGTTTCTATCGACTACTAAAAACAATAGCTTTCAAAGATTTTTTCATTTGTTTCATAGCATGCATTGACGGGTTTTAAGAGTTTATTTACTGTTATTAGTACCGATGCTACACTACCAAAATATGGCATTCTTGAATAGAAAACTTAGCAACGTTTTTAGCGACGTCGTCATAAAACGTCGCTAAAGTTAAAGATTTTAGCGACTACAAAACAACCATCGCTATATGTCGCTGTTGGCAATGCATAGCGACTAGTAGCAACTATACTTAAATTTTTTTAAAAGAATATTCGCTATACTCTTCTTTAACATAGCTAAATATCGCTAATTTTTTGATTTAGCGTCGTTTGGCGACGTTTTTACCGACGTTACTTATTTTTTAATTAGAGACAGTTATAAATGTAGCAAGATATCGCAAATATTTTTAATTAGCGATTTTTAGTGACGTTCAAATTAGATGTCGCTAAAAAGTAAATTTAGGGTTTTGAGTTTTTCATTTCCCCCCATTCTTTCGATCTCCTCATCTCCCAAATACTCTGCTGCACCCCTCGCCACCCCACCCCCGACCGGGCGACCCTGACTCCTATCGACTCCGGCGACCCCGACCCCTCTTGACTACGACAAACCATAAAGCCCCCTACCCCGGTGCCCTCGGACCCGACGACCCCCTCGGCCCCCTGTCCTGACACCCCATGGCCACGACGACCCCCCTCAGCACCTTCGACCCCAATGACCCCCCTAATCGATCAGAGGGTCAGGTAAACCTAACCCTATCTCCCTCTTGCTAACACGACATCGACACATTGGCACAGATGCACTAACATGACACATATACATACACACACTTACTGACACGACACATACACACAAACACAAACACAATATGGATACACAAACACTGACACGAAACTAGGGTTGGGGATTATATGAAGGACACATAAACACAGGCACGGACACGGACACATAAAACTGACACAAACACAGACACGCGTTCAGGCATATAAAAGGTCCCGTTTACTTTTAAAATATGACATGTTTCGGTTCAACCCATTCTAATCCGTTCGGTTTAAATTTTTAGTGTTTACATAGATTTACATAAAATACAGATCCACACTTGTGAAGTATATAAATAAATAAGTAAAATAAAGTTATATATCTCTAAATTTTATATGTAATGTGCAAATTGTTCGAAGGTAGAGCTTTTAGCTAAAAGTTGAGATAATATTGATAATCATGCGACTATAATTTATCTTTTAGCATTTGCATCAAAGGTCAAATAGAGTTGGTTTGGAATTATTATAACATGTATTTAGCGACTGTAGGCATTATATATAAAATTGGTGGGGTTGTGAACATGTAGTAGATATATATAAAATATAAGTATTAAGGGTCTTGGTATCAGAGTACTGATAGAGTATTAGTGTGTGCCCCCATATATAGGGTGTGTGTGAGTAAATTGGTGATGTTGTGAAGTAGAAAATAATGTGAGTGTGTAGATGACTGTAGGAAGTGTGTTATAATTATCAGTGTAGTTCTAATTATGATTATTGTGCTATATATATGGTATATCATATATATAAGAGGACAGAGATTTGGGCCGATGGGCCTACAAAGTAAGTTAATTAGTTTTAGTTTTCTTATGCATATATAAATATATATTCACTTTTTCTTTAATATAATTATCTATGTATAGATATCGTCCTTCGTCGGTACATATATCATTGGTCATTTTTTAAGGTACAACAATGGTGGCCCTAGGATCAACTACTCGGATGCCCCGGACGAGAGGAAGGCTTTCTGGTTTGTGCACTTCAAGGTAAAAGTAAATTAGGTTTTAATATCAATTATCTAATTTGATCTTTTTTTATATAACTTTGTACATTATTTCTTGTAGAAAATGTATTTCTATCGGCCACACCGGGCTGAGGTGATCGAGCAACACTTTCCTGCCATGGCCCGTCAAACTTACCTGTCATACGATCTGTGACCAGAAGGATCGTGATCATTTGGGACAACCAATCCAAGGTTGGATCACGCTTGAGAAGTGGACTACGATGACGGTTAGAATTAACGATCCTAGGTACAAGGAGAAGTCGGAGAAGGCGAAGGCGGCCAGGAAGAAGGCAGAAAAGTGGTATTGTGGGTCGATTCCGATGACAAAAAATTTATGTCGCATGGTATGTATTTTATTGTATACATAGTATTTTAATCAAAGTATTATAAAATATTTAATTTAGTAAATACAATATATTTTTTAACAGTCCAGTGAGGTGAGGACAATAACATGGTGACAGTTTTCTTGCCACCCATAGAAAGGGCGGTGTCACGTCCCAATCCCAAAATACGTAGGACCAGGTATACGTACACATGCTAGCTGTAGGAACAAGTATAAGAACCCAATTTAATGGACCTAACCAGTCGTAGTACGCTGTAAAATATAACTAAGTCCTCAATATCACAGGCAGGTAAATTCTAATCTCATCCACAAAATATCACAGAATATGAAACTAAATGAATAGAATACGTCTCAGAATCTACTACAAAAGAATATCTAGTGGAGAACAATCCACAAAAATAAGTGTAAAAGAATACTGAAAGAATACAACTAAGCAATAAACAAATAGTCCGGTGTCAACTAACTAGATAAATATACCCAAGACACTAAGCAACTTTCGTCCATCAATGAATGCTCAAAGAAACTCCTGTGGCTCCACCTCAAAGTCCTCGGCTGCAAAATTTCTAACTCCATAATCCGTCGGATATAAGTGCTCGTCGGTATCTGAAAAAGGTTCCATATTCTCAGAGGACATAAAAGTACACAAGAAATCGACATGCATGAAAGGAAAGCAGTAAACAATAAATAGGGTAACTAAACCATCTATGCGATGTGCACTCGAGACATATCTAATGGCGCTTGAGGGGGAGAAATAGAAGAACAGTCGTCCCACCAGGCGTTCCGTAGAACTCGGGGGTTACATATTTGCACCATTTTTTACAGTACAGTAAGAAACATAAATCTCATACGCTCACTAGTAGATTATCCCCTCCCAATGAACTATCTGAACCGTATACGCTGTGCAGACAGAATGCAACGATGTCAATAAATCTAGAACTCAAACTAACACCAACTACTAACACAAGACGCGAACTCACGTACCGATGGCCAGATAACATGCCAGTCTATGTACTCACTCACTCACTCACTCACTCACTCAATGAACGTGTTTGAAACAATGTCAGGTCAGAAGATACCACATATCTTCACAACCTAACGGTATATCTGCTACTCTAAGACGTGTGCACACAGCTAACAAAATAAAAAGAGCTAGGCATATGTAAACTGCACAACACAAACAAGCAAGGTGTACTTGTCTTCCAAGCCAAGATGCGAGCAAAACAAATCTGGTCCGGGGATCTCCACAGGAATGTCTTGAACACCTACCAATTAATTATTACACTAATTAGACTCTTACTACCATGTTAAAATTAGCTTATTAACTGGTTCTTAATTCTACGTTGATTGCACATGCAAGTAACTAGCCCTCAAAATATTACTAGTCATTAAACATTACAAAAAATTCTTTTTAAAGACATTAATTCTGGAATTTTTATTAGAAAATAAGATTTTTTTAATGATAGGGTCATCTCCTATAATTTCTATGAGTCAAAAACCAAGTAAAAACCAAAACTAGGTCATAATAGGTTACCGACAAGTAATAAAACCAATTTTTAATATATGGATAATTCTAGAATAAATACTTAAAATTAGAATTAAAACAACATAATATAATTTAGATGTAGAAAACATAGATTTTTTGTCGGGGTTTAAGTATGAAATTGCCGGGGTCAAGTTTTGTCAAAATCAGTTCAACTTGTTACATAAAACACCTAGAATTCTAATTTTTCTAAATAGAAATAAAAATCAGAATAAATATAGTAAAACCAATAATAAATACTATTTTTTTATCCATACAAAAATAATTAGTGTTTTACCATCTACAGGTTGATCCTATTAGGGTTGTCAATCAAACTTGCTAGTATGCTTACAAAGGGGTGGTACATGGTTGTTGTGACATTATAGACATAAATTTTACATTTATTTAATAAATTTCAGAATATATATATATATATATATATATATATATATATATATATATATATATATATATATATATAGTAATCCATCAATAAAAATTAGGTTTTCCATCTACTATTAAGTCCTAACAAATTCTAATGGTCTCCAACATTCATAGATCAAAACTCGATCAACTAGGTAACTTTTTATGCATAAAAACCATTTAAATAAAAAATAATATTAGAAAAATATATTAAAAACTGAATTTAATATAGGTTAATAACGTCATATATTAATTATCTACAAAGTTTTAGAAGGATTCGATGCCGGATTTTGGAGAAAACATAAAACTAGGTCACCCTTCCCTTTATACATGAAATTTATTCCAAAATAATAACAATTTAATATTCTAAAATAATCAGTAAAAATATGGATACAAATAATTTAAACGTCATATTTCTTTATTATTAACATGAATTAATCAAGGTTTCTACCTATGGGTGTATACATGCATTAGGGGTTCAAATCTTTACATGCAAACTCTAAAATAAAATTATATAATGAAGAATATGACAATGGAAGGAGAGAAAGTTAAGGTTTTAGATGAAAATATTTTAGGTTAGAGTTTTGGATGACATATATATATATATATATATATATATATATATATATATATATATATATATATATATATATATATATATATATATATATATAGAGAGAGAGAGAGAGAGAGAGAGAGAGATCGGCAAAATAGAGGGGGAGGGGTCCGCAGGTTTGAAGGGGGGTCGATCATGGGTAGGTTTATGATTAGTTTAAATTATTTTCTAATTAGGTTGTTGGTTTTTTAAAAGTCAACAACTAATCAATTAATTAATTTGACAAAGATTTAATTTGATTCCATGTGATTAAAATAGTAATAAATAAATAAAACCTACAAAAGTGGAAAGTGACCTAAATTGGCATAGAGGAAATATGGGTTGCTTATTGAAAAAGGTTGGATTGAAAAATAATCACAAATGAATTATTTATATACAAATATCTAAATATTATCCACAAGAAACTATGGTTGTCACACTAGTACTATACTAATGCTAAATGATCAAATTTTGTGTCACATAAAGATTCTATGGGTAGTGTCTCCCGTGTAGGCTACTTTCTACGAAGGACGATGTAGATTTTGGGGTCATCCTATGTCATTAATATTCAAACTACGGTGAAGTATCCTAATGAAACATCTGGATTTAAATTGATTTTAAAATATTCTAAATAAACAAAATAAATATATAATACACACAAAAATTTCTAAGGGTTTTACAGGTGGGCAACTCATCAATGAGAGGGCCACGCAGAGCTACATAAGTATTAGTTTATGTTTTGTTAATTTTAATATAACTTAAAAAATATAAAAATAAATATTCATTTAGTTAGTAATAAGTACCTTAGATATATAATAATAATTATTCATGACGAGCGGATAGTAAGTAGTATGCTTATCGAGAGATACATATTTTTTAGGATGAGTATCTTAGGCTCCGTGAGCGGTCGACCCAGCCCACATAAGAAGAGGACGGTAGTTCCTCGTAGCCCCCCCCCCGTTGTGAGACCCGTCTCACTATTTTAGTATTATTGTATTTTATCTGGTAAATATGTGTTATAGTAGTATAATTGCTTCCTGTGTAATTTATGGATTTTTTTAGCTGCTTTCATATAATTCCTAAAATTTTGAATAGTGCTAGTCACCCTTTGATATGTATAGCCTTCCCTTTCTCTCTCCTCCTCATTCTTCTTCATTTCCTTCTCTTTCTTCATTTTCTTCTCCCTCATCTCTCCTTGGCCAAACTCTAGCCCCAGCCTGAGCTTGCCTTGGGTAGTAGTGGTAGTAGTTTAGTACTGGGTTTAGGCAAGTACATCTTGCCAATGTGGAAGAAATTGCTATATTGCATTTATTTAGATTCCTTCATTTTATTGCTCTATATTGTTCTCTATGAGTTTCTCTATATGTTTACTTCTTGTTATTTTCGGTTTTGTTGCCTTGGTAGGAGTAGATCTGAATTATAAGTTTTTGGGTGTTCATGAGTTTACTTGATTTTGATTTCTTAAACCTTAATATTTTCCCAAACTAGTTATTTCATATTGATGAGCACTTATTTTTCTGTGGTTTTGAACTTTATCTTGCTGGATTCAGACTTGAAATACGAATTTCATGGAGAAACAAGTTTTCAGACTTTGAGCTTTTCAATGGCTGAAACTTACTGTTCTGGGACGAAGAAGTCACATGCAACCAGCTTGGTATGAGGCATGGACTTCTCGCTCCAAGTCAGCATGCGGCCATCTTGTTGGACACATGACTGAATCTGCACATGCGCCCATTGTCCAAATGAATAGAACTTGAACGAATGAAAGTTCTCTAAGTTTAAAAGATTTTATACGGAAAAATTTGTATGCGGCCAAGAAGAGCATGCAGCTGAGTTTTCCATGCGGCCCGGAGCTATGCGTTTCTCTTTCCTTTGAATGTATGACTCAGCACCGCCTTGGCACGACTTTTCATAATTTTGTCTTTTTTGACTCCCTTTCTTGACCAGTCACATCGGTCACTTCTCTTACACGGCCAATCACATCAGTCACTTGCCTTTCTTTGCATTTATTGCCTGTCTTTGCATTTATTTTTTGTCACTCACCTTTTCCCGACGAGTAGACTCTGTATCTTGTATGCAGCCAGCTCTCCCATGTGGCCAGTGTGCTGCATGCGGCCAGCTCTTGCATGCGGCCAGCTTGTTGCATGCGACCAGTTTACCCATGTGCCTATGATACTTGTAGTAGCTTAACTTCTTATGGTTTGTTCTCTTATGGTTTAAAATTTTCCATTGATTAACATATTCAGTTTAATTGTTATGAATGCATGCTTTCTCTAAATTGCTTATAACCCACAAGAACCTGGAATTTCCTGATCATGGATTGTATTGACACTGTTAATTTTGAACTCCCGACACCAGACCTGCACTGATACTCCTGATAGTAGCTCGACGAAGCACACTCCTGACATGCTAGAGTTTGCTGAAGTGAAATACTTGAACTGATAAGATAAATTTCTGTGGTTGATTTGTTTGCTCAAGTCCTGAATGTACTTGTCAAGCTACTGTCCTGTTATGTTTTGTCTTGCATTATGTCTAAGGCAAATTCATGAGCACCATGGTCAGAAATTCTTTATAACTTACCTTGGATAACAACTAGAATAATGAATTAGAAGCATCTAGAGAGATTTCATGGCTACATCCTATCCCAGTATCCCAACGACACCTGATGAATTTGGATCTCTCCGTCGTGGGGAGCACACTTCCAATACACCATAGAGTGTTGCATTTACCTATAAATTACTATACCTGATATAATCTATTCTATGTATCCTTACGCCTGGATAACCCGAATAGTTTGTAGGGCAATTAGCTGTATGGAATCTCAAAATTGCATGTGTTAGTAACTAGGACTGTGATAACCCAAGTTAGCTAATGATTGTAAGCCGTATGGTATGATTGGCAGTGATTATTTTATTTACAGTCTAGTCTAGTCCTTTCCTAATTTATTTAATTACTGATCTGGAAATTGTTACCTGAGTACTGAGTACTGATTTCAGATATCCTTGTTTAAATACTCCAGATCTATTTAACTGTTATTCTACCTGCTACACTTATTTAACTGTTCTTTGTGTTATTTTTTACTGATTTTTCTACATACTGGTTTTAGTTCCTAATTTGGCTCCCTTGTGGTACTTGCTATTTTGGGGTCTGACCCCACTGCTTTTGTGTGACCAAATTTCGGAGCAGGACCACAGGATATCCCGTACTTTTCGCCTCAAGATGGGAAACACCAGGAGCACCCGAAGATATAAGTGGATTTCTTCTTCATCACTCACTTGATCTTGTACATATACTTTTGAGGCGTTTAGCCACCGAGCACGTGTTTAGCTCGTATTTTGTGTAAACCCACTGATTTTGAGATAAGGTTATTTTGGTAATTATTAATTTTTTATATATTAAATTTTTTTTATTTAATTAATAAATCATTAAAATAATTTCTTTAACTTAGAAGCCTTTTAGTGTAGTCTTAATGTCAGTAATACAACTCTAGCTTTTTCCGTCAAACCAACTTCGCATAATAGGCTTAGAAGAGCCAAATTTGGCTCATGGCTTGGATGTCTCTCATAATTGTGAAATCCTACGCTTCGATTTGGTCGCTCAATAACTACGACGCTTTTTGACTCAAAATATGACACTTGTACAGTTTTTTATTGCGGTCAATTTAGACGAACGAAATGAACATAAATTTCGATACTGACTTTTATAACCCCTAGCCTAACATGACCAACTATGCACATGACATTGGTGTCACATTTATTTGAGTCTCCGTAGGCTCCAAAAATAATATAAAAATACCGTAAATTTTAATTAGTCAAAAATGACCCTTTTTGATTAATTGCACATGACCGAACCCGACGCCCCCAACTTGAACCCTCAAACTAACTTGACTAACTCATACACAACACCACAAATCCATCCCCTACCTTTATACACACCAAACACCATTTTTCCATACCAAATCACATTTTTTATATTATTTAAATTCAAATTCAGCTTTTACCCAAAATAGCATAAAATCTTGGACTAGTTTAACTTAAAATGAACCTTGTACATACATGAATGGGGGGGGGGGGGTACCAACCGCAGCCCCAAGGAAGTGTATGGGTTATTTTTTAAGGGAGGTTACTAAGGACCATCGGTTTTTAGGGTGTAACATAAAAAATTTCACCTCCCCTTTTGCATTCATGACCATTAGTAGCTAATAAGTCCTAGAAAAACCCACCCCCATGCATTATACAGCCAACCACTCCTCCAAAACCTCTCCTCTCCCTCTTCTCTTCCTCTCCCCCAAGGTCATATCCTGAAACCTCCTTGGAGCTCCGTTCGGCCCAACCCGAGAATAACTCTTCCCTCCATCTGCGACCCCAGAGCAACCCGACCACCCTGGCGGCCATCCCCGACTGCCGCCGACCATCGAGTGCGAGCGCGGACGATCGCGAGCGCGACAGTAGCAGCAACTTCCTTTTTCGTGAGCCCATCTTTGAGGTATGAGAATGCCCTCCTTGCTCGATCATTTTATGAGCTTTTTGTCCGTATACATTAAATAATTTATTTTATTTTGATTTATTCTGTGATTAATTTAACGTTGAAAACAGAACTTCTGCAGTCATCTTGACAACAAACCCAAATTTCTCGATACGGGATGCATCCCGCTAAACAAGGCCACATCATCGCTTGTAGATTACACCGAATGGTGCATAACATAAATGCGAACATGTGAGTTTTCTCGGAACTTGATTCAGAGGTGTGCGCATGACGAAATTAATGCGTATCCGTTGAAAAATACTATATAGGACTTTTTCGACACCTTGCTATAACTTTGTGTTTGCTTATTATTTAGAAACTAAACTTGCGCCATTAGATTCACATCGTTGCGCTAGTCCTGCGATCCAAGTTTTGTTCGATTCTGAGAACGTCGAAGAAACACTGTTCCGTGGGCCCTACGATTCCACTTGACGAGCGTTTTCGTGATCGGTACATCAAAATCCAGTTTTAGACATTCCGCTAGTTTCGTATCATTGTTCTGGACTCGAAGACACTAAGTTTAACGAATTTGGAGAACTATGTCTCTGGTATATTTTTGGTGCAAAATGGACCACATGTGGACCCCGCTTTGACCTAAAACTGCTATTTTTGTTCCTGTGTCCAAATTTGACTTATGGGTAGTCAATTCTAGCTATTTCATGTATTCTGAAAATATTAGTAATATTTGTTTCAGCATCCAGAGGTGTACGTGCAGATCCCACTTTCTCAGAAGCAGTTGACTGAGTGAGATCGTTACCTGGACTTAGCCATACCACTATTCAGGACCCAGGCAAGTGTAACTTGCCAAACTTGCAGTAGATCATATTGTATTATTTTCTTGAGTTTACTTTTATATGTACATTCTTGTGATTTACATGTTCACCCTAGGACCTGAGATATTGATTAGCTTCTGAACGAGATTCGGGTGTTGACGTCGTTCGTGGAGTCAAGCAATGTCATTTAGAGAGTTGATACTGCGGTCCTATTTTACGTGCTTGCACTACTAGCACGATAGACCATAGGACACCTGATACTGATTACATGATACAGAGTTCATCTTGATATATTTCTTGGTACTAGGATTCTGTGTAGGACTATAGGCTTCGTGACGTTTACAGACAGACTTATATACTTGTACTTATGACTCGTGGTGATAGATAGAGGTCTTAGCCCTGCGTGTTACTATGTGATACGTGAGCTTACATGGGAGGGAAGAGTCATACCATACTATAGGCTAATTTTAGTTTATATATATATATATATATATATATATATATATATATATATATATATATATATATATATATATATATATATATATATATTACTAGATAGTGCCTTAGTCTCTGTACCAGAGCTTTGGCACATGTACTGGCCCTTTGAGATACTCCTTGTCGCTATAGGTTTTTCGACACAGAGCCTGTAGTGGTTTCAGCCTGAGTATGAGTGATGCTCTCATTTGTATTTTACTTAGTTGGTTACGTAGCTTGTCCATGAGAATCTATTTTTACGGTGCTATTTTTTTGGCTTGTGTGTTTATTGTACCTTGCTATGTCCCCTGAGGACCTGGATCCAGATTATGTCCCCAGGTGTAGCAGAGGAGAGTTACCCCGAGGTTTACGGGATATAAGAGGACGTTGGAGCTGTACTTGCACCCGAGGTCGAGGTTGTGCCATAGGACTTCTCCTGAGTACTCAGTTATCTATTTAGTTATTTATGCTTAGTGTTATTTTATATTTGGACTTCTGGACATATGTATTTTGTGTTATTTCTTTTTTCTTTATTGTGACGGGTTGTTTCCCGAGACACTACTTATTTGGATTTGATGATGGACTATTTTCTATTATCTATTATCTTGACTGGTCTATCACATTGTATTGTGATTATTATCTGTGGATAAAATTAGAATTATACTGAGATAGATGATGTAGACTTGTATTTATACTTAATATAGCTTAAGTACAGTCTAACGGGTCCATTAAATTAGGTTTTTCCATTGGAGCTGTGCTGCTGGCCATTGCCACGTAGCTAGTCCCTTGGTATTTTGGGACTAGAACGTTATATAGTTTTTGTGGTGGCCCATGCAGGTCATCGAATATAATAATTCGGATTTCAATTACAGAACCGAGCAAGCCTGCAAATTAGGATAGAATAAATTATAGGATCTCATCTACTTGTTGACCTGTTCTTGACCTCTATATATCGAATTCAAAATAATTCCTTGACTTGCATCCTGCCTTGATTCCTCTGTGCGACTCTCATAGTTTACTTTATGTGCAGGATAATGGATCCACAAACTAGCTATGATACAGCCACGAGAACCCCACAGGGTGAGGTAATTACTTATGATGACGGGGTGACACCATTGGATGGAGATCCATCTACTCAATAAAGCAACTAGGAAGATCCGCACGTCTCGAGATTTTGGAGAGATAACATACCACCACCACCGTAATTCACTCCACCGATGACAGCTTTTCTGCCAGGACAGCTATGAACGGGTAGCAATTATTTTATATGTTCTATACAATAATGCAAGCCTAACAGCAGATTCAGCAAGAGGTCCAACAACGCCAGACAGAGAATCTGAGGGACAATATAGTGACAGTGCTGGAGCAGGCGACTCCACTAGCGAGGCAGCCATCGACGGGATTCATCACAGATTTTCGTCAACTGAAGCCACATACCTTTTCGGGCAAGGAGGGGCCCACCAAGGTACATGAGTGGCTCACAAGCGTCCAACATCAATTGGAATCAGCTGAGCTTCCGAGGGAGCGTTAGATGACTGCTCAGGATGCAACTGACAGAAAATGCACATCCCTGGTGGCTCACTGAGGAGAAACGACTCAAACCAGACCGAGTTACTTGTAGAGTTCTCTAGACTCTTTCAGGAGATGTATATTCTATCTATTGCTAGAGCAAAACTTCGGAATAAGTTCAACTTCCTCACTCAGGGCAATATGTCTGTAGAAGAGTATAATGCGGAGTTCATTCGTTTGGGTCATTTTGCCCCTAATCTGATCCCGACAGAAGAGGGGAAGGTAGAGAAATACTTTGATGGACTTAGCTTTGAGTTGCAGAGGTTGATCGGCTCAGTTGCACCTACTTCTTACACGGACATCCTTACCGCAGCCCGACGCATGGAACCATGTCATCAGGAGAGATTCCAGCCAGAAGCGACCGCATGCACTAGCACCAGACCGAGCACAAAGGAGTTGCAAAGCGACCACATATGAATCCACAACAGATAGCAATTACTCCACTAGCACTAGCCCTTCCTACTTGTTACTACTGTGGCAATGTAGGCCATATTGAGAAGGAATGCAGACGCAAATGGGGATTATGTTTAGCTTGCAGATCCAGCCAATATTCAGTTAGGGATTGCCCTGAGCATTGAGAAGGAGCACCGATGGTACACCGACAGGCTTTACCAGTACCGAGACCAGCCCAGCAGCCACCTAGGCCACTTTAACCAGCCATCGGAGCACCACAAGCGGGAGATAGAAAATTCAAACCACCAACTCCAGGAAGGTATCAGTCGAGGCAACCCTTGGCACCACAAGCAGCGCTCTCCCAGCAGGCCCAGCAGCAACATAGGACACCAGCACAGGGATATAGTCAGGTTTTGCGATGACAGTGGAAGAGGCGCGGACTCGAGGAGTAAAAAATATGGATTAGTTTTAATTAGCTATAGTGGAGCATATTACTAGTACTATTTTAACAGTGCTTGTTAGTTTCATCCTCTAGTCTATATTCCTAGTATTATACTAGCATGTTCTTGATAGTCTAGAGTGGTAATACATAGGGTGTACCTAATAATTTTTCGTAGTCAAGACTTGCAAGTAGACTTATTAGTTGGATTTTGCCTCCAGACAGACGGATCAATAGTGTTTAATTTTTCCAAAGCCGTTGTTTATCTTAATTCTAATCAGAGTCTTTTAATCGTGGGTTACTTATCTCTCATTGAATAGGAAATAAGTTTTCATTGCTTCCTTAAACATCTGTCTGTATGGGAACAAAACCCTCAACCTTCTTCTCCATTTTTCTTTCTTATAGTCCCTTATCCTTCATTTTCGTAGTTCCACAGGCATGTCCTGCAACCGTGCCATCTCTTTTGGAACACACCCTTCCTGACCTGTTACAGTTCGTTCATTTTAATTGCAAGGACGTAATTCTTTTAAGGTGGGTAGATTATAAACCCCCTGATTTTCAGATAGGGTTATTTTGGTAATTATTAATTTTTTATATTAAAAGAATTATTTATTTAATTAATAAATTATTAAAATAATTTGTAGAACTTAGAAACCCTTTAGTGTAGTCTTAATGCCAGGAATACAATACTAGATTTTTTACGTCAAACCAAATTTGTGTAATAGGCTCATGGCATGTACGTGTCTCATAATTGTGAAATCCCATGCTTCAATTTGGTCGCACAACTACCACGATGCTTTTTGACTCAAAATATGACACTTGGACACTTTTTCATTGAATCAATTTAGACGAGCAACATGAACCCAAATTTTGACACTGACTATTATAACCCCTAATCTAACACGACCAACTATGCACATGATATTGGTGTCACATTTATTTGAGTCCCCGTAGGCTACAAAAATAATATAAAAATATCGTGCATTTTAATTAGTCAAAAATGACCCTTTTTGATTAATTGTACTTGACCGAGCCCGACCCCCCCAACTTGAACCCTCAAACTAACTTTACTAACTCATACACAACACCATACACCCATGCTCCACCTTTCTACACACCATACACCATTTTTCCCAGACCAAATCATATTTTTTATATTATTTAAATTCAAATTCAGCTTTTACCCAAAATAGCATAAAACCTTGGACTAGTTTAACTTAAAATGAACCATGTATATACATGAATGAAGGGAGGGACCAACCGGAGCCCCAAGGAAGTGTATGGGTCGATTTTTAAGGGAGGTTACTAAGGAACTTTGGTTTTTAGGGTGTAACATACAACTTTTCACCTCCCTTTTGCATTCATGACCATTAGTAGCTAATAAGTCCTAGGAAAAGCATTGTAAAGCCGACCACTCCTCCAAAACCTCTCCCTCTTCTCTTTCTCTCCTTCTCCCTCAAGGTCATCTCCTCATCCACCTCCTTGGAGCTCCAACTGACCCCAACCCAAGAGCAATTCCTCCCTCCATCCGTGACCCGACCACCCAGGCGGCCATTCCCGACTGTCGTCGGCCATCACGAGCGAGCGCGAAAAACCAAGAGCGCGACGGTAGCAGCAACATCCTTTCCCACAAGCCCATCTTTGAGGTACGAGAATGCCCTCCTCGCTCAATCATTTTATGAGCTTTTTGTCCATATGAATTCACAACATGAAGGCCCTCAAACCCCTTCAAGAAGTTTAATTTTAAATGGTATATATTAGGAGAAATTGGAACCAAAAGTTGGTCCAAAAATCTGCGTTTGAGCAATCTCGAAACTATCGCAACCACACCTGTTGATGCAATGTTTTCTTCAAAAAGGTAGATTAATTTAAAAATCTACTTGAACAGTCATCTTGACAACATAACCAAGATTTACTTCCATTAAATAATTTATTTTATTTTGATTTATTCTATGATTAATTTAACGTTGAAAACTGTCAAAAAACTTGATTTCGAAAAATCTAAATTTTTTGATACGGGGTACGTCCTGCTAAACGAAGCCACGTTATTGTGTGTGGATTACACTAAATGGTGCATAACATAAATGCGGACATGTAGGTCTTTACGGAACATGATTCAGACGTGTGTGCACGCCAGAATCAACGCGTATCCGTTAAAAAATACTATATCAGGCTTTTTTGACACCTTATCATAACTTCGTGTGTGCTTATTATTTTGTAATGAAACTTATACCATTGTAATCGCAGCATTACGCTGGTCCTATGACCATAGTTTGGTTCGATTCTGAAAACGTCGAAGAAACATTATTTCGTGGGCCCTACGATTTTATTTGACGGGCGATTTCGTGATCGGCACATCAGAATCCAGTTTTGGATTTCTATTGTTTTCATATCATCGTTATGGACTCATAGACACTAAGTTTGATGAATTTGGAGAACTATGTCTTCGGTACATTTTTAATACGAAATGGACCACATGTGGACCCCGCTTCGACCCAAAACTGCTATTTTTGTCCCTGTGTCCAAATTGGACCTTTGTGTAGTCAGTCCTAGCTATTTCATGTATTCTGAAAATATTGGTGATGTTTGTTTCAGAATTCGGAGGTGTACGTGCATATCCTAATTTCTCAGGAGTAGTTGACGGAGTGAGATCGTTACCTGGACTTACCATACCACTATTCAGGACCCAGGCAAGTGTACCTTGCCAAACTTGTAGTCGATCCTGTTATATTATTTACTTGAGTTTACTTTCATTTATACATTCTTGTGATTTACCTGTTCACCCTAGGACCATGAGACATTGATTAACGTCCGAACGAGATTCGAGTGTCGATGCCGTACGCGGAGTCTTGCAACGTCACTTAGAGAGTTGATACCACGGTCCCATTTTACATGCTTGCATTACTAGCATGACAGACCATAGGACACCTGACACTGATTACATAATACAGAGTCTATCTTGATATATTTCTTGGTACAATAATTCTGTGTAGGACTATAGGCTTCGTGACGTTTACAGACATATTTATATACTTGTACTTATGACTCGTGGTGATAGACAGAGGTCTTGGCCCTGCGTGCTACTATGTGATACGCGAGGTTACATGGGAGAGGAGAGTCACACCATACTACAGTCTAATTTTGGTTATATATATATATATATATATATATATATATATATATATATATATATATATATATATATATATATATATGTTACTGGAGAGTGCCTTAGTCTCTGTACCTGTAAACTCCCTCACCCAAAATAGGTATTTGTGTATATTTTATATTATTATATTTATTATAGATGTTGAATTTATTTAGAGTATTATCTTAGTTAATTAGAAAATAATTTTTTAGTATATTTACTTATATAAATATTTATTTAGAATTATTTGTAGGCTATTTTAGATTATTGGGATTTTCCCATAATTTTTAGTTAATTAAAAACTAGTAACACTAATTTTTGAGGACTTTAAAGAATTTATTTTATGTTCAAACTTAATTAAAAATATCCCAAAATTTTATTTTAGGTTCTAAATAATAAAATATATTTTCTAGAATTTTTTGGGAATTTTTCGATTATTTTTAACATTTAAATCGAGTTAATTATGAAAAACTGAATTAAAAACTAATTTCTGAAAAAGAAAATATAAAAAGTAATTAATTCTGCCCAGTCAGCAAACAGGGGGCCCTCCTGTCAGCCTCCAGCAGTGAACAGTGCCCGGTCCGCCTGTCAGTGACCGCTGAGTGGGTGCGAGCCGAGCCGAGCCGAGCCGACCTCGAGCCGAGACCGAGTTCGACTCGGACTCAGCTGAGCCGAGCCGCATCGAACTGCGATCGTTCGATCTGGGCAGGGCTGCACGGATGGCTGCCACGTGGCGCGCTGTGAGCCGCGGCTGCACTTTCTCTCTCCTATATATATATATAATAGTTTAGATATTAATTTCTAGGATTTTTCTTCAGCCGATTTTTGGAGAATTATCATCTAGGGTTCCTTCATCTTCCAGAAGCCATTGCGCATAGCTCCGGACTCCAAAGGAGGCCTAGTTTTTTTTGTTAGAACGATAATGAGGTTAGATTTCTGATTATATAAATTGTTTTTCTAAATTATTAGTATTAAATTCTGGAAAATTCGTAGAGCACAGTATGTCCGAAAATAGACGTATTTCGATGTTTTCGCAATTTCGGGAGAACCCGAAATCAGAATCATGAACCGTTTAAAGTTTCGGAAATATAATGTCAAGATCATCGACATATATTTTTCCCAGAATTTAATTCGAAGTATTTACATACTGTTAATTCTGTAGAACTTCTAGGTTAGAATTTAACCATCGGTGCACAATACAAAATTTGTATGTGCCATAATTCCCAAACGAATTTGAATTCGGACGAGCCATAAATTCCAGCATGTTTTTGACGCTGAAATCTACAGGAAATCATGCATGAAAATTAAGTTTGTGTCGGTTGACTTTTCGGTCAACAGATCGCCTCGATTTGCGTGCCATGAGTCTCGAGTTGATAAAATTCAGTTTCTTTGGACAAAATTTAGGAATTAACATAAAAATCAGAATAATAAGATTAAAATAGGATTTTAGATAAATTAAAATAAATTATCTTTTGACGTGATAAATTTGTAATACATAGGCTATTTGGACTGTGACTTGGACTCTGATTCATACCAGCAGTAGGACCCCAGGCAAGATACCTTGCCAAGTTGTTTACAGTATTTTGCATGCTTAGTATATTTCTGTATATTTATTTCATTTCTGTTTATTCATTGCATGTGCAGTTCTTTCAGTCATTACTATATATTAGATATGTTGACACACACTTGACACTTAGTATCATCGAGGACAATCATTAGGCGTATGGGCTTTAACCACTCTGGTAACACCGTAGTCACTAGCATGCACTATGGTGGTCGTGTCCGATGGTCGCTACCCCCGTGGTATGTCGATTGATGGAGTCACGAGGGTCGCTACCCCCGCGGTATGTCTGCTGATGATGTTCTAGACGGGTGTGTGAGTTGTGATGATTAGATCGAGTAGCCTACCCTTGCCCATACGTTAAAAAGTTGTCCTCATTTGCATTCATATAGATTGTCTTGTACAGCGTACTTATTTATTTTCAAATTATATGCATGTTTACTGTATTCAAGTTGGCTCGTATTTTCTGTATCTTGTTACGTCCCTCTGAGGACCTGGTCCGCTGCCAGGTGTATCTGTTCTTGAGTATTTGCAGGAGCGCAGATTTGGATGGTTGTATATGCTTAGTGGATGTCTTCTCTTCGAGCCGTGATCGATAGCTGGTATACTTATATTGGATTTGATTGTGTTGTACTTATATTGTATTTACCTTTCCTATTCGAGTTGGTAGTGGATTTGTTTCCATCCAACTATCATCCTAGATACTTCTTATTGAGATCTAGTTTCATCGATACTGTTTATTTATTTCTATATGATTTTGGTGGATGAGATTTAGATTTTACCCTGTGACTTGTATTACAGTTATACCACTTGTGGATTTGATATTCATATTACAGCGTACGTGTGGATTTGGTTTCCATATATTAGAGTTGCCATATCCATGCGGCTGGCATGCTTACGTGTCCTAGTCCTACGTATTTTTGGGACTGGGGCGTGATAGTACCAGAGCTTTGGCACATGTACTGGCCCTTCGAGATACTACTTGCCGCTATGGGTTCCCCGACACAGAGCTTGTAGTAGTTTTAGCATGAGTATGAGTGATGCTCTTATTTGTATTTCACTAAGTTAGTTATGTAGCTTGTCATTGAGGATCTATTTTTACGGTGCTGCTTTTCTTTTGGCTTGAGTATTTATTATACCTTGCTATGTCCCTTGAGGGCGTGGATTAGGATTATGTCCTCAGGTGTAGCAGAGGAGAGTTACCCGAGATTTATGGGACATGAGCGGATGTTGGAGCGGTACTTGCACCAGAGGACGTGGTTGTGCTAGAGGACTTCTCCAGAGTACTCAGTTATCTATTTAGTTATTTATGCTTAGTGATATTTTATATTTGGACTTCTGGACATATGTATTTTGTGTTATTTCTCTTTTCTTTATTGTCTTGGGTTGTTCCCCGAGACACTACTTGTTTGGACTTGATGATGGACTATTTTCTTTTATCTATTATCTTGACTGGTCTATCATATTGTATTGTGATTGTTGTCTGTGGATGAGATTAGAATTATATAAGATAGATGATGTAGAACTGTATTTATACTTATTATAGCTTAAGTACACTCTAACAGGTCCATTAAATAAAGTTTTTCCATTTGATTTGTGTTATTGTCCATTGCCATTTGGCTAGTCCCTTGGTATTTTAGGACTTGGGCGTGACATTCTAGCTTGCGGGACTACATATAAAGCATATTCTAGACTATAGCTAGAGCTGATCATATAATATTGTACTCTTGCTGTTCTTTATTTTGTAACTAGCTTCATAATCAGCTGTGTATGTATAGTTTGTGACGTCTTTCTATTATATGTTTGGTGATCATACATCTTGTAACTTGTTGCTTGCTTGAGATTGAGACAACTAGGACCCTTGACCCAGGAATGACTGTTGGATTGTAGAGTAAACTCTCACATATCTAGACAGTCGTGACCGTATCTCAGAGTATTAAGTACTCTGGTGTACGTAGCTGGATTTGTCCGCCTTCGCTCTCTAGTATTCTGGTTCTAGGGGCATGATACGGTTTAAGTGGTAGCCCATGCAGGTCTAAACATTCAGAAGTGTGGGGGGTTTACAAGATATTTTAGATGTCTCAATCTTGTTACTCCTTGATCTCCTCCAATATTGAATTTATATCCTTGAAATCTTGGTTCAACATCTTCCTTGATCCTCGATCAATCTTGTCCCTCCCTTTGACGATCCTTGTGCCCTTTATCTTTCAGAGACTTTGTTCTTGGTCCTTCTGATCATCCCGTCCGAGTTTCTCTAATAGTAGGACAACATCCCGATGCCCAGCAAACCCTTGAGGTTTAGCCTCAGTATTCCTGGGCCTGGTCCAGAATAGCTCAAAATGAGGAACCTCAGATCCTGCTAGTGCCTCCCGTGCAACCAATACCTGAGGCATGAGGGGGCAACCATTTACTGATTAGTATCCTTCAAGAATTTTTGGCATCTCAAGGACGTCAAGAGGACATACTCACTTAGTCAGTACAAGTGGCTTTGGAAAGAGGGGGGCATCGTACCCACAACTCAGCGTGCAACTCAAGCTACTCCAACCCTCGTATTTTTATGGCACCGATGACGCGATTGCATCGAATGCGTGGCTTCCGAACACAGAAGCTATCCTAGAGGAAGCTGGAGTACCGGCTAGAGAGCAAGTGTCAGTGGTACGACTATAATTGCTAGACTTGGCCCTGTCACACCCTAGTACCGGAATACGGAGATGGACAAGGCTAGCTTTCCCGTACAAGGTATAGACCGTCATACGGCGGTCTCGGCTGTAGAAAGACAATAGGGTACATGCTACAATCAAGTCTCCTAGGGTCTCAGAACAACTATGTCACAATTATTCTAGCAAGTAACAACAACATAGAACATGTAAGATAAAGCCGAAAGGTGTCCCAAACGCTCATCGAAATATTCTATAGATCTAGCCATCAAAATGTTAGGCCAGCAGAATGTTAATAGTTACACAATCAAGATTTGCTGTAGTCTGATTATATTATAGTTATGTAAAAAGGAACTGATGTCCAGACAATTCAGCTAACAAGTGCCGGTGGCTAAAGGCCCAAAATAAAAGAATGTACAATACGAGATATGATCAAGAAACCCACTCGTGCTCTTCAGCGACCATCAGTTTGGTGCGCATCATCGTAAGGGGGTAAGCTGGATCCTCTAGTGTTGGCTCTAAACTTGGCCATACAAAACTAGTGGGGTTAGACCCCAAATAGCTAGTACCACAATGAAGCACGAATGAAGAAACAAAAACCAGATCAAACATATAGTGCAAGAGACAAGAATCAATATCGCGTGCCCCATCTTCGAGATAACTTGACACTCTTTCAACAAACAAGGACAAAAAATGCAATTCCGCCCAAGATATAGTGCGTCCCCTGATTATGGTCAAGCTAGGATTCTGTGTCGTAGCTTAATCTATATTCCATCATAGCATAATGACCAAACTCCCTAACAAAACAAGGACAGAAGTTGAAGACCACACTATGATAGTCCATGTCCTTAAGTTACTAGCAGAGTTACAATGACAACCAAGACATGTTAGAACGGACAAATAATTTTAAGGCTTGTTATGTTGAGTCTAGGGTTATCCCAGATATAATAATAATAATAATAAGCATCCTCAGACCGTGTCATGTCGAGCAGGGCTAACCGAGCCAATATTATACAGGAAAAAAATTATGATCGCACCAGTCCCCCGAAGGGCCACCGCGCAAATTAATCAATAACAGTTACAACCTTTCTATAGAGAAAATATTGGCTCAGTCTCAAATATAAAAAGTTGAATATTTTACTCCACTATATTTGGATGATATACAATATCTGTGGCGTCCAGCCTTGCACACCATAAAAATTATCACGGAGTGACTTATCACGCACGATCTCGGGATGCCGTTCCCTCCCCATGTTCTAATTAGTTTTAATGTTATCTAATTAACCCTAGAGTGATATGGAATTCCCTTCCATGGCTACATAAATATCCCCTTTAATGATGTCGTACAAAGTACGGGCACATTTGATACAAATCTATTTAATATAAGGGGTCAAGTCTGGATTTACCCAATTGTAGTTACAATATTTAAACAAGCAATAACCTAGCCACGCTATAGTTCTAACCCATTATCATTTTCGTGCCAAGAATTCAGGAATATAATATTATGCACAAAGCAGGAATTATCATGTCACATTCAGTATACATGTTGGCCAATATCCCACACTCAGTGTATAATATAGTCGTTATAAACAGGCGAGCATGACAAGTATATCATCACGAATACAATAACCAAGTCAGGATACCAAACCTATCAATTGGTCACATGAATCATGTTTTGATCAAGTCAGGAGTCATAATTAATTAGGAATCTAATATCTCATATGATCGAGTCACAGTCATGAATGCATCATTAATTCCTCAATTTCTGGGATCATAGATCATCGATCATGGTCAAGCTCAACTAATCTAGAATAGGCATCAAGTGCACAACAGGACCCATGTATGCACAATCAATCATAAGAAGTCTTTGGTCGGCGTACTTTGTAAGTGCCAATATAGGCTAGTCAGGAATAGTGGTGCACTATGCGCAATCAAGCAACTATATGGCACACAAAATCGATAATAGGAAGATGTGGCGCACAAATCAAGTATTATGAGAATAGGCGCACTATGCTAGTCTAAAACAACTACAAAATAAAATAAGAGTCCCCAAGCGGAGCGATAGTCGAGGGCACGACATACGAGGGCCTCAGGAATCGAGACATGCCAAGTCAAGGATCACTTATCGATGCTGAACCGAGCAAGAGTGAGCCAAGAGATAACAAGTGCGTCGGGTTATTAATCCATCAAAAAAGCACCAACCGTTGAGCATCCAGAAAGTACGCCAAGGGTTATATGTATAAGGGCGGCGCACTTTTGATAGTTAATGCACAATGTGTCAATTGTGCGCCGGTCTGTTAATTTGGTTAAAAGTATGCCAATCAATAGGAAGTTCGCCAGAAGTGCACTGAAAGGTAGACTGGCGAACTTTTACATGGTTCGTTCGTTAATCATCAATTGTGCGCTAGATATTGAAGTCTTCCGAAAGTGCATGATGAGAACATAAAATATCATATTTTTATTCTTTAATTTATACTTCTTTATGCCTATTTGATGTCTAAAGATACTCATTATTTTTATATTTTGATCTAGGATGCAATTGGAGTCACTAAATGCAAAATGGAGCTAATTATTAATTCTGGACAGTTCTGACACCTTGTAGAAAAATGGTAATAACTTATTCATCCGAAGTCCAATTGAGCTGATCCAAATTAATTCGGAAATCTAAGTGATAGAGGTACAATTTTTCTGTTTTGAGTTTTCCTAGATTCTGGCTGCATCATGGACCAAATCAGGGTTTAAATTGAGTCAACTATGCTGTGCACGAAAAGTGGAGCTGAATTAACCATTTCCCAACTTGTTCAAAGATTTTATTTTATTGTTTGGGTTGTTATAACTCTTAGAGGATTTGTGGAAAGATATTCTGATCTTCAAACAACTAATTTAGATTGTATAAAAGGGGTAGAGATCAGGAGGAAATGAAGAACAACACACAACTCTTCTTCCTCTTCTCCAATATTCGTTTAAAGTTTTCATGAACGTGCGGAGCTAAAAGTCTTGTTGGTCGAAGGGAACAGAAGCCTTGGAATCAATAAAATTGTGAGATCTAAAATATTTCATATATTTGATTTATGCTTTGAGTATTGAATGTTTTTCTATGCCTACTTTCATGATTGTTTTATTTAATTACTAGGAGGCCTACTAGTCTATTATCCATTTCGATCTAGTGCTAAATTAGATATCAAATCCGTAATTGTTTGATTTTTCTAATTTATGAAGCAACCAAGATTTAGTGAACTGCTTTGTTTTATTAGATCTTAGGAGAAAAACTTTTGACAAAATTAAATGTAACCACTTGTGCCTTTGTTGTTTTGCTTCATCGATCTCTTGGTTCTTTAAGAAATTACTAGATTAAATCTTCAGCACTTGTCTTGAATTATTTAGTAATTAAAGCTAATTAGATCACTTGTTTCTAATTATCTAAGCCTAAGAGAGAGAGGAAATGCTTCCAATAAGATTCCAATGGTGGATGTTGACTGAGACCAACATTTTTTTCCTTTGATTGTTTTAATACTTTAATTATTTTTAGCTCTTTTTAATTTGCTTTGATCCAAAACTCTTCCCCCATCTTATTTCACATAGTATAAAGATCAAACTAATTACTCTTCGTGGGAACGATCCTTACTCTCACTACTACATATTATTTCAAGAGTAAAGGTTTTATTTTTGGGTGCCTACGACAGCACACCAAATTTTGGCGCCGTTGCCGGGGAGTAATTTTTGTGCCTTTTGTGATTCTTTTCTTATAACTAAATTATTTTTGTTTATTAGCAAAAAAAAACAAAAAAAAATTATTCTCATATACTTTTCTGGATTGCTTGCTATCATTTTATTACTTGTTTATGATTGCAACCCAATCTTCTAATTAAATTGATTTTTAGAGTGATCTAGAAATAGAAAGAACTCTGCGCAGGTTAAGGAAGGAAGCTCAAAGAAACTCTAACGAGAATGACCCTGCTACGGATTCCTTACTCTCTTGCAAATCTAATCCTGAAGAAGAGGAAGTCATGGCTGCAAATAGAACTTTGAAAGAACTTGCAGCCCCTGATTTGAACCAACACCCTTTATGCATTATATTTCCTACTTTAGATGCTACTACTAGTTTTGAAATAAAATCTGGACTAATACATTTATTACCCACTTTTCATGGCCTTGCAGGTGAAGATCCTCACAAGCATCTAAAGGAGCTTCATGTGGTATGCACAATTATGAAACCTACGGGGGTATCCGAAGAACAAATCAAATTACAAGCCTTTCCATTTTCTTTAAAGGATTCGGCTAAGGATTGGCTCTATTATCTACCCTCTGGGAGTATTGTAACATGGAACAAAATGAAGAGACTATTCTTAGAGAAGTACTTTCATGCTTCAAGGGCGGCCAATATCCAAAAAGAAATTTGTGGGGTAAGGCAACGCAATGCAGAGTCTCTCCATGAGTACTGGGAACGTTTTAAAAAATTATGTGCAAGTTGCCCCCATCATCAAATTAGCGAGCAGCTACTTATCCAGTACTTCTACGAAGGCCTTCTACCAACTGATAGAAGCATGATAGATGCTGCTAGTAGAGGAGCTTTGGTAGATAAATCTCCTGAGGCCGCAAGAAATTTAATTGCAAATATGGCGGCAAATTCTCAACAATTTGGCACTAGGCTATATCTTCCATCTAGGCATGCTAACGAGGTAAATATTTCTTCCCTAGAACAAAAATTTTCTAGTTTAACGTCTCTTGTTCGTCAAATGGCTGTAGGTAACATGCAAACAACAAAGGCTTGTGGGATTTGTTCAGTAGCAGGACATCCAACTGACATGTGTCCAACTCTTCAAGAGGAGTCCAATGAACAAGTGAATGTGGTAGTTGCTTTCCCTGGACAACCGCAAAGGAAGTACGATCCATATTCAAACACTTACAATCCAGGATGGAGAGATCATCCCAATTTTAACTATGAGAATCCACAAACAAATCATCCTGTCAATCAAAATCGCCCAAGTTGCCAACAGTACAAGCAACCATATCCTAAACAACAACCAAACCAAACTTCTAACTCTGGTATGTCTTTAGAAGATATTGTTAAGTCTCTTGCCACTAATATTTACAATTTCAATAGGAGACAAGGTCTAGCATTCAAAGCTTGGACAATCAAATGAGCCAATGGCTACAACAATTAATAAGTTAGAGGCACAAAGTTCTGGAAAACTACCATCTCAAACGGTAGTAAATCCAAAATAAAATGCAAGTACAATCGTTTTGAGAAGCGGTAAAGAGGTTGACATTCCAGTAAAAGAAGCACCTGGAACGTCAAAACAAGAAGAAGAGAAAAGCACCGTGGCAGACACGAACGTCCCCAATGATGATGAGGTACCCAATTGTAAGTTTCCAGCCCTTTGTGATTATAAGTCAGTACCTCCTTTTTCTCAAACTTTAACAGAATCTTGAAAAATTGAACAAAATAATGAGTTATATGAGACTTTTCGTAAATGTGAGGTAAATATTCCACTTTTAGATGCTATCAAACAAGTACCTCGCTATGCTAAATTTTTAAAAGAATTGTGTACAATAAAGAGGAAACAAAAGCTTAAAGGATATGAAAAGGTAAAAGTTGGGGAGAGTGTTTCTGCAGTAATTCAAAGAAAACTCCCTACGACATGCAAAGATCCTGGAATATTTACTATCCCTTGTAAGATAGGTAACAATAAATATGAGAAAGCCATGTTAGATTTAGGAGCTTCTATCAATGTCATACCATATTCTATATATGAATCTTTAAATCTTGGACCTCTGAATAAAACTGGTGTTGTAATTCAATTGGCTGATAGATCTAATGCCTATCCTAAGGGAGTAGTCGAGGATGTTCTTGTACAAATTGATAATTTAGTTTTTTTGCTGATTTTTATGTGCTTGATATAGAAAATGGCGATCAAACTGCTCCAATTTTATTAGGAAGACCATTTTTAAAGACATCCAAGACTAAGATAGATGTTCATAGTGGCACACTTACTTTGGAATTTGATGGTAAAATTGTTAAATTTAATACCTATGATGCCATAAAATATCCTGATGATGATAATACTGTTTATTCTATTGATGTGGTTGATTCTTTAGCACAGGATATTTTTGAACTTGATGGCAAAGATGTATTGGAAGTGGCCATTAGTGAGCATATTGAAAAAGAGCATAAGGAGTTAGCTTTGAGTTCTGATTTGCAGGAAACTGTTGCAACATTGAATAATTTTTCAAAAATAAAAAAATCAGGTAACATTTCTTATATTTTATTACCAATTTCTAACAAGAGGCCTTTACCCTCTGTTTTGCAGGCCCCTATTCCAGAATTGAAGCCTCTCCCTAGTTACCTCAAGTATATATTCCTTGGAGATGGAGGAACATTACCAGTGATCATCTACAATAAACTTAGTGCACCACAAGAAGAAAAGCTTGTTCAGATCCTTAAGGAGCATAAGATGGCTATTGGTTGGACAATTGCGAATATAAAAGGAATTAGCCCGTCTACATGCATGCATCGCATCTTACTTGAGGAAGGAGCAAAACCTTCCCGTCAACCGCAAAGAAGATTGAACCCACCCATGATGGAGGTAGTAAAAAAGGAGATCCTAAAACTTCTTGAAGTTGGAGTGATCTATCCAATTTCGGATAGCCAGTGGGTTAGCCCGGTGCAAGTGGTTCCTAAAAAGACCGGAATAACTGTCATGAAGAATCAAAATGATGAGTTAGTTCCCACTCGTGTCCAGAATGGGTGGAGGGTTTGTATAGATTATAGAAAATTAAATGCTGAAAACTGAAAGGACCACTTTCCTTTACATTTTATTGATCAAATGCTTGAAAGGTTAGCTGGTCATTCTTACTATTGTTTTCTTGATGGTTATTCAGGTTATTTGTAAATTATAATTGCTCCAGAGGATCAAGAAAAGACAACTTTTACATGCCCATTTGGAACTTTTGCATATCGTCGTATGCCATTTGGTCTTTGCAATGCCCTAACTACTTTCCAAAGGTATCTGATTAGCATATTTTCAGACTATGTTGAGCAGATTATAGAAGTATTTATGGATGATTTCACAGTTTATGGAGACTCTTTTGATAAATGCTTGCATAACCTTACACTTGTTCTTCAAAGATGCATAGAAACTAATCTTGTGTTAAACTCTGAAAAATGCCATTTTATGGTTGACCAAGGTATAGTTTTGGGTCATATTGTTTCATCTAAGGGAATTGAGGTAGATAAAGCCCAAATTGATATTATTCAATCTTTAGCTTATCCTACCTGCGTGCGGGAAGTTCGTTCTTTTCTTGGACATGCAGGTTTTTAACGAAGATTTATTAAAGACTTCTCCAAAATAGCGTTACCCCTTTGCAAGTTGCTACAAAAGGATGTAGCTTTTGAATTTGATGAAGCATGTAAAAAGGCATTTGATACACTAAAGAAACTATTAACCTCTACCCTAGTTATCCAGCCCCCTGACTGGAACGTGCCTTTCGAGATAATGTGTGATGCAAGTGATTATGCAGTAGGTGTTGTTTTGGGTCAAAGGATTGGAAGAGCATCTCACGCATTTATTATGCTTCAAGAATTTTGAATAAGGCGCAGAAAAATTATTCTACTACTGAAAAAAAACTTTTAGCTGTTGTTTTTGCTTTAGAATTTTTTTGATCTTATTTGCTTGGTACTAAAGTTATTGTTTATTCTGATCATGCAGCTCTTCTCTATTTGATGACGAAGAACGAAGCAAAACCAAGGTTAATTCGATGGATACTTCTCTTAAGTGAATTTGATTTGGAGATCAAAGACAAAAGAGGGACAGAAAATCGTGTTGCAGATTATTTAAGTCGTTTAGTTCATATGGAGGATGAACTTTGTCTGCAAGAAAGTTACCTGATGAGCAATTGTTTGCTTCAAGTGTGACATACTTGTGGAAGCACTGTGTGACATACTTGTGTATGCTAATATTATAAATTATTTGGTTACTAATATGTTTCCTTCTGGCTTGTCAAAGGCTCAAAGAGATAAGATCAAAAGTGATGCTAAATACTATGTATGGGATAACCCATACTTGTGGAAGCACTGTGTAGATCAAGTGATAAGAAGGTGTGTTCATGAAAATGAAATTATTTTAATTCTGATATTTTGTCATTCTTATGCATGTGGAGGACATTTTGGAGCTAAGAGGACGGCAAGAAAAGTATTAGAATGTGGTTTCTATTGGCCATCTTTATTTCGTGATTCATATTCTTTTTGCAAAACATGCAACAATTGCCAAAAGACAGGTAATATATCTCAAAGGAATGAAATGCCACAAAATCCTATACTATTTTATGAAATTTTTGATGTTTGGGGCATCGATTTTATGGGACCGTTTCCTGTATCTTTTGGTTATGTTTATATTTTGCTTGTTGTTGATTATGTATCAAAATGGGTAGAAGCTAAAGCTACTAGGACTGATGATTCTAAAGTTATTTCAGATTTGATCAAATCCAACTTATTCTCCAAGTTTGGGATTCCAAGAGCCTTAATAAGTGATCGAGGCACTCACTTTTGCAATCGAACCGTGGAGACGTTGCTGAGAAAGTACCATGTGACCCACAAGGTGTCAACTGCCTATCATCCATAAACTAGTGGACAAGCGGAAGTGTCAAATAGAGAGATCAAGTCTATCATTGAAAAGACGGTCAATCCAAGTAGAAAAGATTAGATTTTGCGCTTGGATGATGCTTTATGGGCGTATAGAACTGCATACAAGACGCCTATCGGTATGTCACCTTACCGGTTGGTCTTTGGGAAACTATGCCATCTTTATGTTGAGTTAGAACACAAGGCTTATTGGGCTATCAAGAGTTTCAATATGAAGACATATGAAAATGGAGAACATAGGAAGTTACAACTACAAGAGTTGGAGGAAATTCGTAATGACGCTTATGAGAATACTAGAATTTATAAAGAGAAGACGAAGGATTTTTATGACAAGATGATCTCTAGGAAGGTGTTTCAAGTTGGTCAAAAAATCCTTCTATACCAGTCACGACTTCGTCTGTTTCTGAGTAAATTGCGTTCTCGTTGGATTGGACCTTTAATTGTTACTAATATTTTTTATATGGTGCAGTTGAAATTCAAAGTTTAGCAACTTCCAAAGTATTCAAGCTAAATGGCCAAAGGATCAAGCTTTTCAATGAAGGTTTCAAAGTAGAGAATGTGGATGAATTAGACCTTGATGATCCAATTTGTACCAATTGAAGGAGGAAACATCCACGACAATAAACAGAGGCAACCCAAGGAGAGTTTGTTCTTATTCTTATTCCACTACAAGAATAAGCGGGATTAGCGACGTATTTTAGCGACTCCAAGTAAAAACGTCGCTAAATTTGCGACTCGGTAAAAATCGTCGCTAGTCGTCGCTAAATGGCGACATTTAGCGACGTTTAGCGACTTTTATTAAGATTTTAAACGAATAGTCGCTATAAGTTCAATTAAGGTCGCTAAACGTCGCTAATATATCTGATTTAGCGACGTTTAGCGTCGTAATTAGCGACGTATCTATCAAAAACATTTAGCAACGTATTTAGCGACGTCGTTGGCGTCGCTAATTTTTATTTTAGCGACGTTTTTATTTGACGTCGCTAAATTTTGTTTAATTAGGGCTCAGGTTTCTTTTCTCGATCTGTAGAAAATTTTGAAAACGTTTCGATTTCCCCCGCCCCCCCCCCCTCTCCGGCGACCGACGCATCCACGGCTGCGGCTACTCCGGCATCCCCCTCCTCCTTCTCGAGCTCTAGGTAATCTCTCTCTCTCTCTCTCTCTCTCTCATGTGACACTGACACAAGACACACTTGACAGACACGACACACGCACACAGATACACAAGACACACACACACACACACGACACACACACACAGACGCAGACACACACACGACACACAGACGCAGACACACACACACAGACGCAGTTTAGGGTTAGGGTTAGGTTTAGGGTTACGGTTAGGGTTAGGGTTAGGTTTAGGGTTAGGGTTACGGTTAGGGTTAGGGTTAGGTTTAGGGTTAGGATTTGAATTTATCTACCATATTATAGCATGCATAATAGTATTATTGTAGTGTGTTTTCTTTTTACGAACTCTGAGATTTAAATATTAAGTATATTTAAGGGACAAGTAATAAACTAATTATTGAAAATCTTATGTATATGTGAATGCTAGTTTCTGTTTTGCAGACTTTTATTTTATTTTATTATACTCAAGTTGATTATTATGGTAGAATAATTAGATATGAAATAAATTTTAATTAAAAATTACATAATTTATCCTATCTTAGATCATGTTTAGGTTTTGGCACTCTCTCTCTCTCTCTTTCTCCCTCTATTATGCATTCTATATATATAAAAAAAACTTGCAGATTGTTTTCTTGACTAAAAAAAACTTGCAGGGATCTAAAAAAAAACTCTTACTTCGATAATAAAGTTGTAGATTGTTTTCTTGACTCTCTAAATATAAGATGTTGAGCTACTCTGTGTTTACTCTGTGTTTACCTATTATCCATTGCTATTATTTATTTTACTAATCACATGGAATACTCTTACTTCGATAATAAAGTTGCAGATTATTTTCTTGACTCTCTAAATATTGATACATTCTTTCATAATTGAATCCCTTAAGTGTATTATTATAGGTTGTGAACAAAATAGTTATACCTGATTGTGTACTAAATCAGATCTATGGATTATTTGATAATAACCATAACTAATTGTTCTAAATCTTTAGATGAAAATTAATATGGTTACATAGAAGTGAGTTTGTAACATGGTTTTAACTCTTGTAAAATCTAGTCAGAATCCGTCACTTTCTTTAATGCAAGTCTTAAGACATATAAGATGTTGAGCTTTGTAATCTTTGATGCATCTAGTATCTTATACCAACTTACACCCGAAACTGGTATTCAAAATACTGGTCTGTAGGTATATAAGACTGGAATTTGAAAATAGCTCAACCATATGTGTGTGTAGGTGTATAAGACCTAGGCATCAATTGTTAGTTGTAGTGTGAGTTTGGGTATTTGCATTTGGGGGATGTGAGAGTGTCGGGTTCCTCAGTCAGTGCACACTGTGAAAACTGGTTTTGTGTGTGTGCACAGTGTGCCTCAACCACTGTGTCTCAGTGTATCAGTCGAGCCACTGGTTTTGTGTGTGTGTCTTAGATACTACTATTTACTTTAATCTTTATCATCCAAATCTCATAATTCAATTTTATTTTCAATTGCAAAGAATTATCATTATTATAAGATATTATGGTATCATTATTATACTGCTAATTCTTTGTTTTCATCTATCTTACCAGATGGCACCCAAGAGAGCGACACCTCCTACTGTTAAGGAGGAAGGGATGCCTCCTACTGTTAAGGAGGAAGTGATACCTCCTACTGTTAAGGAGGAAGAGATACCACCTGCGGGGAGTTCCAGTCACCCAGCACCTATCGCGGCTGTATCTCAGACGGGGAGTTCCAGTCACCCAGCACCCATAGCGGAGCTTGATAACATAAACGCTGTTTATGCGCAGTATTTGAGGGACTGGTATCAGCCCCGTTTTGGAAATCCTCGAGATTGATACTATAATGTTTCATATACTTATATATTATGCATTTTGTGTTACTGTGATACTCTGATACTTATATATTATGTATTTTGTGATGCTGTTTATGCCCATTTTGTGTGACTGTGATACTGTGATACTTTTATAACTGTGATACTTTTATTGTCTGTCTATAATGTTTGTGTTCCATCGAAGGGGTCGGCGAACCCATAGAATTCAACGGAAGGTTGCTCCGGGTCTATTTTTAATTACAAATTTATAAATTAGAGGAATAATAGTTTGGAACAATTCAGTTTTTTTTTTAATTTTTTTGTAAATTTAGCGACGTAGTTAGCGATGTTTAGCGACGTTTTTATAAGTCGCTAAACAAGTCGCTAATTAGCGACGTGTCAGTAACCGTCGCTAACGACGTCGCTAAACATCGCTAAAAATATGTCGCTGTACGTCGCAAATTGCTGACATGGCAGTACTGCCAGGTCATTAAAGACGTCGCTGTTACGTCGCTATAAAAGTCGCTAATGAGCGACGTTTAGCGACTTTAATAAACGTCGCTATTTCGTGACGCCGCGTCGCTAAACGTCGCTAAATTAGCGACTCAATAAAGTCGCTAAAAAAACGTCGGCATAGCGACGTTTAGCGACGTTTTTCCGTTCAGCGACTTGGTTTCTTCCGACTGCGTTAAAACGTCGCTAATTACGTCGCTAAACGAGTTTAGCGACGTTTTATTGTCATTTGGCGACGTTTTTTGGCGTCTCTAATTTGACTTTTTTGGTAGTGATTCTTATTCTTTTATTTATTTATTTATTTATTTTATTTTCCTTTTTTCTTGTATTTCACCTTACATTGGGGACAATGTCAGTTTTAAGTGTAAGGGAGGGGATTTACTTTATTTTTAGTTCGCTATTTTTCTAAAAAAAAAAATTTTTTTTTAATAAAAGAATTTTTTTTGGTTTTTAATGATTTTTGGTTGGGTATGTCATGAGTAAGATTCAACTAAATTTAAAAAATTCATAACATGATTTAATAAGTAATTTTTTTTTCAACTTAGAATTAATTAGTCTAGTTATTTTTTTATTGAAAATGGTAGTATCTAAATTAGTAGACAAAAGCCAGTGAGGATTTGAGCCTTTAGACTGACACATCAGTCTCATTATTCTTTCATGAGAGATATTCTTCCACTGATTTGTTTCTCTAGAACTTGCTTTGATTCTTTTCGAGGTCACATTGACACATGCATGCATGAACATGATTAAGGCCATCTTTGTTATGCGTTACAAAAGCCAAATAGCCCACCTTGTAATTAATTTTTTTTATTGTACCCTTTTGAGCTTTATTGCCTTTTTCTTGGTATACCCACATTACAAGCTTTCAACCTATAATATATATACCTTTACCCAAGTCGCCAAGCTAGTGGAGCATTGTTGATCATTATGATATGTATGGGTGTACGAAAAAAATAAGTGTGGGGGTGTCTAAATTTGTGGTTTGGTTACAACCAACAAATTGGAACATATTTTCATCCTCAAATTTTCTAAGTTCCATTATTGCAAAAAAAAAAAGAGTGAAAAGAAGAAAAAAAAAGAAAAAAAATGGTGGAAGTTGTTTTACATTGTTTAAATGCTTTAAAAGCCAGATTGAAGAAGAAGTTAAATGGAGTGATTGATTTTACATGTTTTATATTGAGCTTGAGTTGATTCATTTTTGCTCCACTAGTTTTGATGGCTTTTGAGCTACACTTCCAAATATATCCCACCTTAATCCTAAGCCACGTTACAACCCATGAAAAGTCCATATGATTTATGTTATGCATGTGATCCCAGTGATGGAGAATGAGAAGATATACAAGCTTATGGTAGATCATTTTTTCTGGATGAATTTGAGTGAAATATATACCTTCAAACACATGAGACTTGAGTGTTTATTCCCGTGAGGGTCTACCTATTTAGTTTACTCCATTTTCAAGTGAAAATACCTACTAAGTAATTAGAAGTTGTTTAAAAATATATGTTCATGATATGTTATGACTTTTGAAGTGCTTGGTTATTTTTTATTTATGACATTACAACCTTGATTTCTTTTTGGAAAAATAAATTAGAGTTTCGTCCGAGGACGAGCAAAGGTTAAGTATGGGGGTATTTGATGAGAACATAAAATATCATATTTTTATTCTTTAATGTATACTCCTTTATGCTCATTTGATGTCTAAAGATACTCATTATTTTTATATTTTGACCTAGGATGCAATTGGAGTCACTAAATGCAAAATGGAGCTAATTATCAATTCTGTACAGTTTTGTACCTTGTAGCAAAATGGTCATAACTTACTCATCCGAATTCTAATTGAACTGATCCAAATTGATTCAGAAATCTAAGTGATAGAGGTATAATTTTTCTGTTTTGAGTTTTTTGAGATTCTGGCTGCATCATCGACCAAATCAGGCTTAACGTTGAGTCAACTATGCTGTGTACGAAAAGTGGAGCTGAATTAACCATTTTCTAACTTGTTCAAAGATTTTATTTTATTGTTTGGTTGTTGTAACTCTTAGAGGATTTGTGGAAAGATATTATGATCTTCAAACAACTAATTAAGAGTGTATAAAAGGGGTAGAGATCAGGAGAAAATGGAGAACAACACACAACTCTTCTTCCTCTTCTCCAATATTCTTTTAAAGTTTTCATGAACGTGCGGAGCTAAAAGTCTTGTTGGTCGAAGGGAACAGAAGCCTTGGAATCAATAAAATTGTGAGATCTAAATTATTTCATATATTTGATTTATGCTTTGAGTATTGAATATTTTTCTATGCCTACTTTCATGATTGTTTTGTTTAATTACTAGGAGGCCTACTAGTCTATTATCCATTTCGATCGACTGCTAAATTAGACATCAAATCCGTAATTGTTTAATTTTTCTAATTTGTGAAGCAACCAAGATTTAATGAACTGATTTGTTTTATTAGATCTTAGCAGAAAAACTTTTGACAAAATTAAATGCAACTGCTTGTGCTTGTGTTGTTTTGCTTCATCGATCTCTTGGTTCTTTAAGAAATTATTTGATTAAATCTTCAGCGCTTGTCTTGGATTATTTATTAATTAAAGCTAATTAGATCGATTTTTTCTAATTATCGAAGCCTAAGAGAGATAGGAAATGCTTCCAACGGTGAATATTCAAAGTATGATAATTTATGTTTGCATCAATGATCAATTTTAAGATTCCAATGGTGGATGTTGACTGAGACCAACATTTTTTTGCCTTTGATTGTTTTAATACTTTAATTATTTTTAGCTCTTTTTAATTTGCTTTGATCCAAAACTCTTCCCCCCCCATCTTATTTCACATAGCATAAAGATCAAACTAATTACTCTTCGTAGGAACGATCCTTACTCTCACTACTACATATTATTTCAAGAGTAAAGGTTTTATTTTTGGGTGCCTACGACAGCACACCAGTGCGCCAAGAAGGATTTTTCCAAAATATTCATCCCCTTGACATACTTTTGCAAGAAATTGGTAGTACTCTTAAAGTACGCACGAGTATGGAATACGGGTCACACTAAACATGCGCCCATAATACAAATTCTCATGTGTACTTCTTGTCACCGTTCTTCTTCTACAACCGACCTACCATTGATGCACTCAGAGCTCAAGCACGAGACTATGACAGTGCTCCATTCCTTAAGCAACAAGAACCAAAAATCAAGGAAAATCCCAAGCTCGAAATCAGAAAACAACATCTTTTGAAAATATCTTATTTTTTGGAGATTATTCCCTAGAAAAATATACTCATAAAAACCCTCATAATAAAATCAAGATATAAACTATTAACCACCTCAAATATAAAAATTCCAAGAAATAACTATAATCAGAACACTACTAGAAACTAATTACAACAACAAATACTATGAATAAAACTATAGCCGACATTGTTTCTTCATATTTGCAAAATGTACTTGCCTATGAAGAAAACAAAGAGCAAAACAAGAAAAATGAACAAGTCAAGAGAGAGAATAAGAACAATGATATATATAGGCAAGGGGTGGATGGTGAACCGTCGGATCTCTCCAATAAATCCAAGCCACACAACCTACCTACCACCACCACAT
This sequence comes from Iris macrosiphon, assembly GCA_036927795.1. NCBI lineage: Eukaryota > Viridiplantae > Streptophyta > Magnoliopsida > Asparagales > Iridaceae > Iris > Iris macrosiphon. Next base: position 143,606,893 of record JAYESA010000008.1, read on the forward strand.
AATTAATAGTAGCCAATATGAGCCAAGCTCCATTCAACTGGGAACTTGAAGCATACACGAAGTGCGCCAACTTAAGTATATTCCAAGTCTATCGGGATAGGGGAGTGATAGGCCCGAGACTGGTAGGCAGCATGGATTATTTCACTAACAGTACCCGTGCCTTGGGCTGTCTTTAGAGAAAGGTTTCATACCAGATATTTTGACACAGTGTCCCGTTATGACTTACAACAAAGATTTAACAACTTGAAGCAGATAGGTCGGACTGTCGACGGCTATGCGGCAGAGTTCTGCAGACTTAGTCTGTTTGATCCCACCTTGGTGGCAACCAAATTAGATCGAGAAAGAAGGTTCCAGCAGGACATGAATTCCAGACTTTTGATGTTGTGTTAAAAGCAGCAAAGAGGCATGAGTACACCTCCCAGCGTATCGTGGACAGGACTGGGGGACAAAAGAGGACCCACATATCAGGAGATTTTTATACACGGTCTTCAGCACCAGCCCCGGCAGTTAGGGCTTTAACCATCGGATCTCCGAGGAGTCCAGTTTTGACAGCCTCAATTCAGCAAATTGCCCCAACCCGAACTCAACTGCAAAGGACATCTTCTTCAGTAGGGTGTTCTCATTGTTGAAAGCCTGGGAATATAGTTTCTGAGTGCCGCAGAGCACAAGGGTTGTGCTTAGCTTTTGGAGCTCCAAGACATAGAGTGGGATCTTGCCCACACTGAGCCAGTTCATCATCATCTTTTATTGTAGGACCACTCTATAGGGCTCCAATACCAGTTCAGCAATATCACGGTCAGATGCCATTGCCGACCCAATCTCAAGTACATGCCAGGCAAGGAGGTCCACAATAGATAGGACCAGTACCGAGAGGATGAGGTCAGGCGATGACACTCACTGTGGAAAATTAGTTAGCTTCAGGTGAAGTGGTGTCAGGTACCATTCTTATCAAATCTCTTTCAGCTTCAGTATTATTTGATTCTGGTACATTATTTTCTTTTTTGTCTGCACGATTTGTGACATGAGTTAGATTGGAACCTGAATCATTATCAGTAAGCCTCAATATACTTACTGGTAACGGTATCGTGGGAGTCGATAGAGTTTATGCCTCGTGTCGAGTTATAGTGTGTGGGCGAGAGTTTCTCGCTAGATAGATAGAATTTTCTATGGGATATTATGACGTCGTCTTAGGCATGGGTTGGCTAAGTGCCCGATACGCGATGATAGATTGCCATAATAGAAAGGTTATCTTTCATATCCCTGGTGAGAAGAAATTCCCATTTTCTAGAGGCGAGATGGAGTCTTCATTAGCGATCATGGGAATGGCAGTATTAGAGGAAGTACAATTCCCAGAGTTGTTAATGAATTCCCATATGTATTTCCAAAAAAACTTTCAGGCATGCCACCAGAAAGGGAGATAGAGTTTACCATTGATCTACTTCCAGGAACAATACTAGTGTCAGAGAGAGTCTACAGGATGGCGCCTTCAGAGTTAGAAGTTTTGTATCGGATGAAAGAAGAATTGAGAGCCAAAAGATTCATTCGTGCTAGTGGATCACCATAGGGAGCCCCAATGCTACTTGTAAAGAAGAATGATGGAACGTCACGATTATGTATGGATTATCGTACCCTCAATACGGTAACCATCAAGAACAACTATCCCTTGCCAAGGATCAACGACTTGTTCGATCTCTTAGTGGAGCAGCGGTAATTTTCAAAATTGATTTGCGGTCAAGATATCACCAGATCAGAGTCAGGGAGCAGGATATACCCAAGATGACATTCAGATCAAGATATGGACATTGGGATTAACTAGTAATGCCCTTTGGAGCAACCAATGCATTTTTATGCCATACATGGACAAGTTCGTGATAGTGTTCATTGACGACATCTTGGTGTATAATCGAAGTGAAGCAGAGGACGAGCAACATCTTCGCACAGTTCTTCAAACTCTTAGAGAACATAACTTATATGCCAAGTTCACTAAGTGCAAGTTCTGGTTTGATCATATTTTATTCTTAGGGCATATTATTGCTAAATAAGGAGTTGAAGTAGATCCCCAGAAGATTGAAGCCATTTAGACGTGGCCAATTCTTCGAACAGTTGCAAAAGTTTATAGTTTCTTGGGGTTAGCTGGATATTATCGAAGATTTGTGTTAGATTTTGCTCGAATTTTTTTACTCTTGACATAGCTTAAACGGAAAGATGTGTGCTTTGATTGGACAGATGAATGTCAAACCTCTTTCAAGAAGCTCAAGTAGAAGCTGATCACGGCACCTATTTTAACTCTTCCAGATGGGTCAGGTGGGTTCACCGTATATTGTGATACGTCAAGCAAAGGATTGGGATGTTTACTTATGTAGCATGGCAAGGTTATAGCTTACGTGTCTCGGCAGCTTCGAGACCATGAGAAGAATTATCTGACGCACGACTTGGAGTTAGCAGCTGTTGTCTTTGAACTCAAACTTTGGAGGCATTACCTCTAATGAGATAGAGTAGCGATTTATATTGATCAAAAGGATATCAATATGAGACATAGAAGATGGCTAGAGTTGATGACGAACTATGACCTTGATATTTAGTATCCCCCTGGGAAGGCCAATATCGTAGCAGATGCCTTGAGTAGGAGAGAAGGAGCATATTTCTTGACAACGCAATGAGGACTTTAGAAGATCATCAGGAGATGGGTACAAAAGTAGTATTGCCTGGCAATTCAGCATTGATGGCTGGTCTGCAAGTTCAGTACAGTATAGTGAAAAGAATCAAGATAGCACAACCAATATATGTCAAGCTTTAGCATCTCAGAGCAGAGTGTGAGGCAGAATATAGATTAGAACTAAGGATTTACAGTGACAAAATTCTCCGTTTTAGGAATTGGCTTTGTGTACCAAGTGGAGACCTTCATCGCAAGATTATGGTAGAAGCTCAAAGTTCACAGTATTTAGTGCATCCCAGAGGAACAAAGATGTATAGAGACATTCGTCAGCGTTTCTGGTGGAATGGAATAAAGAGAGAAATAGCTCGGTTTGTCTCTCGATGTTTGTCAGTCAACAAGTTAAAGCTGAGCATCAAAGACCATTAGGAATTCTTCAACTTTAATAATTTTGGAGTGGAAATGGGAGCATATCACCCTGGATTTCATATCAGGACTTCCTAGATCTCCAGCCGACAGAGATATTATTTGAGTAATAGTGGATCACCTCACGAAAGTTGCACACTTTCTTTCTTTTAGAATTGGCCAGTCCACATAATAGTTAGTTGAGATGTACATGAGACAAATTGTCAGACTACATTGTGTGCCCGTTATCATAGTCTCGGATAAAGATTCCATGTTTACTTCTCATTTTTGGCAAAGTCTTCAGGAGAGTTTAGGTACCCGTCTAAAGTTCAGTACAGCCTACAGCCCACAGACATATGGTCATTCAGAATGTACCATCCAGACTCTAGAAGAAATACTTCTTTCATGTACCCTTGACTTTGGTGGTTCGTGGGAGGATTATTTGTACTTGGTCGAATTCTTCTGCAACAAAAGTTTCCAAACAAGTATCTAGATGGCACCATCCTAGGCACTATATGGCCGGAAGTGCAGATCCCCTGTAGCTTGGGATTATATTGGCGAAAGGTAATTTCTTGGTCCCGAAATGATAGCTCAGACAGTTGAAGTATTCAAGCAAGTCTGGAAGCATATCAAAGTAGCCAAAGATCGCCAGCATCATTGGGTCAATTCCCATCGTCGACCTCTAGAGTTTTCTGTCGGGGGCCATGTATTTCTTCATATTTTGGCTTCCGTATAGTCATCAGGTTTGGTGTGCACGGAAAGCTTCATCCTCGGTATATAGCTCCGTTCGATATTATTGAGCGAGTAGTGTAGAAGCATGAAAAATTATGCAGGCCGCATAGAGGTCATGCCCCAATGCGCCTGACTCCATGCGCCTCGCTAAAAAAAGGGAATATGTGAACTTGGACTCTTCCTACTATGCAACGGTGAGTGGTAGGACAAAGAAGTCTAGGTATACGAGCTCGCCAAGCTGAAGCATTTGCGCATTCGACCGACCGCCAGCAGGCGCCGTTTACTATACGTGCCCCTGATGGAAGTTCATGCAAAACTGGCCTATGCGTCCAGCCCGCAGTGGCAATCGGACAGGGTCGGTCTAAAGAGTTTTTCATTGGCAACTTGTGGCAAGTTCTTGCACGAAACACTAGGTCAGGAAAAAAATCAACACCTATGCGCCCATGTGCTCTGTCTACCCGTGCCCATTAGAAGGGCACAAAGGTGAGTCAGCCCTCGCTTGACCTGCGCAACATGATCAATCACAAGCGCAAAGTGAGAGAAACAACCATGGCATATAAAGTGTCCTCCCAAGGGCATCACTGTGCCAACATAATCATTAATTGTTGTAACAAAATAGTAGTACCTACAAACAGGCAATTGGTATTCCTGTAAGCCCCTTGATTTTCATGAATTTCTAATTTAGTTTTTAACAATTTTCCTGGAGTTTTTCAGGATTTTTCTGTAATTAAAACCTAGGCTCATGGTAATTAAATGATTTTTAATTACTATTAATTAATATTTAAATATTATAAAAATAATATTTTATAGTGTAAAATGGAAAACCGGACATAGGATAATTTTCTGTGAATTTATTGGACTCTGGAATCATCCTTAAAGCCTAAAAAACTATTGTAAAAATTAAACTAATTTAAGCCTGACTGAACCCGGTTCATTTGAACCAAAATAAACCAAATCACAGTGAACCAAACCACCCTACTGAACCAACCCAGCTTAACGGGTCGGGTCGGGTCGGATCCGAGTTAAACCCGACCCGGACCCGAAACCCACACCGAAACCCTAATTCTATTCCCCATCGGAATTACTGTTCCGATTATAAAACCCCTCAACGTTCGTGTAAGCCGCCGCCGCACCCTCTGCTCCGCCGGAACCCTAACCCTCTGCTCCGCCTCCGCCTCTGCTCCGCCTCCGATCCCCTCTTCCTCACTGCCTAGAACCGACGACCTCCACAGCCTCCCATCTCCTCCCTAACTTCCGCCCTAGCCCGGCCTCGACCACCACTCCGCCGCCTCCCCAGAGATCCGCCCTCTCCTCGACCCATCTTCCCCGACGAGCCCTCCGCCGCATCTCCACCGCACAGCCTCCTCCTCCTCTTGCCTCGACCCTCCCCCGGCGAGTCAATCCCGCAGCAGCAGCGAGTAGCCCCGATCGACCATCCCCTCAACAGCACCTCGACGAACCAGATCTCCTCCTCCCTCGATAGCGCCTCCCTCCGCCTCCTCAGCCTCGAGAGCTAGGCCGCCCCGCTGCGCCGTTGCCCCGTCGGAGAGCAGTGCGCCGACGAATCCCTCCTACTTTTCTCCCCCATCCTTCCCAGTGCCGCCCGAGGGACGCAGCACCGACGACGGAGCTGACTCCCTGACCAATGGAATTCAGCCGCCCGCAGCCCTAGCCGACCTCGCCGACCCCGAGCCCGGCTCCTCGACCCGCTGACCTAGGCCTGGACATGGCAGTGCAGGACACAGCGGACACGAGCACCTAACCCTTGGGCAGACACAGCAGACACAGGACTCGGTCGACGCAGGACACGAAGGAGACACTCGGACATAGGAATTCGCAGTTTCTGGAGCCCTGTTCATGTATTCTTTTCTCTCTCCCCATAATTCTGTTTTCGATTCCGTCAGTTGCGTCGCATAGACTGTATGACCCTCTCACTGCCCGTGCAACTCGCTCGGTGCATCGCGTCTTGTGGCGATCGCGAACCGCGATCCAAAAACAGGAAAAACAACGCCCTGATTCACCCCGGAACTGAGTACGCCCCGCCAAACGGGACAACTTGGTCGCACGCGGTCTTTACCGAAACGTGTGCGACGTTGATACGGACGTGTGGAATTTCGCAGAAGTTGATTCGGATGTACGTGCACGCCGGAATCAACGCGTATCCGCCGACACCGCCCCGTATCCGTCGGTTCTGGAATATGCTGTAACTTGATGTACACACGTCGGATCGAGACAAAACTTACGCCATCGGACTCGTAGCAATACGCTGGTCCTGTGACCCAAGTTTGGTTCGATTCTGAGAACGTTGACAAAATCGCGTATCGTGGGCCCCACAGGCTCCACTTGATGGGCGATTTTGTGATTGGCTCATCGGAATCCAATTCTGGAAGTTCCGTTGGGTTCGTATCATCGTTCCTGACTTGTAGACACTGAGTTTGAGGAATTTAGAGACCTTTGACCCTGACACATTTTTCGGTGCAAAGTGGCCCACATGTGGACCCCGCTATGGCCCAGAAATGTCATTTTTGCCCCTGTGTCCGAATTGGACTCAAGGACAGGCATTTCTAGCTATTTGATATTTTCTGAATCTAATGGTGATGTTTATTTCAGCAACCGGAGTAGTACCAGCAGATCACACTGAGACCAGAGCTATAGTTGGAGCCAGAACCCCAGGCAAGTGTACCTTGCCAAATCCTGCAGTCTTGCTACTTATTCCTTGACTTAGTTATACATCAGTGGGCAAGTATACCTTGTCAACTCTGCAGTTCTTGTTGCATATTTCCTTGCTTTATTCATATTGCTGTGCATGCTTGACCTAGGACCGTGTGACTTACTCAGCGTCCGATTATTAGTCGGTGCCAACATCGTACGCGGTATTGTGTAAGTCATCTAGAGATGGACATTCGTGACCCCTTTACATTCTCGTACTTGTCTTATCAAGTACACTATAACCCAGGATACTTGACACTATTCATGAGACAGGATCTTCCTGAGATATTCATGGTGATTCTGTATAGGATACAGGACTTGATATTGATATTATATTCCTAGATATTATATGACTTGTGCATTAGATACGATCGTGCGTGACATGGACATGGGGCCACATGGACATGAGACGAATGATTACATTGGGTGGGGAGAGACACACAGGCTACAGGTTGATTATATATATTATGACGGTGTCTCAGTCTCTCTCTGAGCTAGACAGCTGATGGTGTCTCAGTCTCTCGCTGAGCTATACAACCACATGATATCACTGCTACCCGGCTCCCCGATACTGAGCTTGTAGTGGTTTCAGCCTGAGTTCTAGTGCTGCTCTCATCTTGTATTTCACTTAGCTGGTTATATAGTGTTCCCATCTTGTTTCATTTATTGCTGGAGAGACACACAGGCTACAGGTTGATTTTATATTATGCCGGCGTCTCAGTCTCTCGCTGAGCTAGACGACCACATGATATCACTGCTACCGGCTCCCCGACACAGAGCTTGTAGTTGTTTCAGCCTGAGTACTGGTGATGTTCTCACTTGCATTTCATATAGATGGTTACATATTTACCCTGTTTATTTCATTGACTATTTCACTGCATTATTATGGCTTGTATTTTCTGTACCTTATTATGTCCCCTGAGGACCTGGATCCGGATTATGTCCCCAGGATTAGCAGAGGAGATCCACCCAGAGTTATACAGTACAGGAGCATTAGCAGGACCAGAAGCAGGAGCAGAAGCAGGAACATGAGCAGTTACTGGAGTAGTACCAGATTCAACAGACGAGTGATCACCGAGGTTATCTTCTGAGTATATACTGTTTCATACTCAGTATTGGCTGTAGTTATCTTTATTCTTGTATCTTGACAGATGTATCAGACTCATTGTTGGGTTATTTTCTGAGTTTATATTTTATTGAGATATGATCTTGCTTTATGATTCTGATATTGTGGTATTTATTCTGTGGATGAGATTAGTATATTTGGACCATTATTGTTGTACTACAGCTTAAGTATGCTCCGATGGATCCATTAAATTGGGTTTGTCCATCGGTGTGCGCTGCTGGCCATTATCACGCGTCTGGTCCCTCGGTATTTGGGACTGGGGCGTGACAATTCCAGCGGCTACAACAAAAGGTACCCACCCGGCTGCAACCCAGAGAACATGTACAAACACTAGAGGAAGAGGAGCTGCCCTTGACCTCGTGCTATTATGCTCAGAATGCCCTCTCCATGTGGGGAGGTCAGAAGTCCAGCACCTTCGGTCCGTCTCTCTCAGCCAGCGAGTGAAGAAGATTGATCCAAGGAGGACAAGCAGTGGAACCCGCTAAAGGTATCTTCCTGGGCACCCCATTCAAAGAAGAAGCTGTCAGCCATTAGTGGCTACGCAAGCTGGGGGTTATAATCCCTCGGACCTCCATGACAATCTGGCGTCGCGTGAAGATGATGATTCCCAAGGAACAGATGCTGAGATCCCTGGGGGTAGCCACCTAAGTCAAGGGGACATAGCTTCCTACGCTACGGGTAATGTTCCCTCCAAGTCTGAAGAGGATGCAATACTGCCAACTTTTCTCGAGGACCATTCACTGCAAGAGCCTGAGGTAGAAAGTGGGATGTTCACTGTCCTATCCATTTCTCCCATGTGAGAACAACATACTTGGCAGGGGATTATCACGAGGGCCCCAACAATCAACGGCGCGTCGAAACTCTCGAGGCCATGATGCAAACCATGAGTGCATCGATGCAAGCCTTGACCTAGACCATGCTGAAAATAAAGACAAATATGGCCATACAATCTGCAAGAGCCTCTGGCCAAGCAAGCTTGGACCACGGGACAACTGGGGATTCAAATGCAACAACTCCATCCGCTGGTGGTAACCATACCCTACCAGGGTCGTCTACTCCTTTCGCGGTCGATAAAATTGGGAAGCAATACGGGAGGTAAAAAAACTCTTGGCCCGGCTAGACTCTATGGGCAATCGGGACTCACTACGCAATCTTGGAATCCGACTACTGTATACCTTCGAGTGGAGAGACATACCATATCCGCCCAAGTACATGCCCTTCAACTTGACTCCATTTGATGGAAAGACATCTCCCTGTCAATTCATGAGTTACTTTGAGATGACAATGGGGCATCTACCTCCCAACAACGCCCTCTTAACCAAACTCTTTGTCGGGGTATTGTCTGGAATAGCCTTCGATTGGAATTGTTCAAAGTTACTTCGAAACGGCAATGGGGCATCCTGAAGATAGATTAAAGTAAAGAAATCAATATTAAGTAAGATATGATATCATCAAATAATGACTGAATTATTCAAAGTAATACAAGCATTCAAGTAGATAAGGATATCAAAATAGATATTTGGAATTATTCCTGAGTTATTATTAAGTACACTCTCATCCTACATCCTATATCCTAAAGCAGGCTCGTAGCAGTATCTCAGACTTAGAGTACTACTATGATATCATACTTGTTGCAACTCTGACCTGCATGGGCCACCTCTAAAAACGTTTAACGACCCGCACCCAGAATAAGGGCACGAGTAGTGAACAACGCCCAGCCTAAGGCATAACATCAGCAGTAGAATGCCGTCTGGGTCAACCATACTATCTAAATATCTCACACAATAAATATAAGGTACCTGTCAATGTCATCTCAACAAAAAATGGAGGAACAATATGGTATATGATAATGGTAAACAATACTCAATCGTAATATAAAACTAAAGGAGGATGAAAGCACGATATGGAATAAAAGAGAGGAAAATAAGAGTCACAATACATCCACAAGTTCGAATCCAGAGGTCTAGACATAGCCACTCCCAAAATAATATATACATGCCATGAGCCTAGAATGAGACTAATACAATGTCCAAAAATATAAAACTAAGCCTCCTCGGTCACTGGCACTAGGTTCTCCTGTTCTTGGGGAGTATCCTCTAATGGCTCACCATCCTGTGGCCCATAATAAGTGGGACACTGATCCACGAGCCAATCATCTAAAAATATATTCAGTCATGACTGGAGCAAAGTACATACATCTTAAAGCAGTTCCAAATACATAATAGAGCATATATAACAAATAATATAAAAGAATACAAGATAACTAGCAATAGGAAATAGAAATAAACAAGAGTAAACATGTGAAGTACTGGAATGAAGAACATGCAATATGAATAACTGTAAGTAATGAAAATAGATAAAACTAGCTAAGGTGCCAATATAAAAGAATACATCCACAAGTTTATTATGTGACCGATTTAGGTTGAACACAAATACAAAATGGTAACTCGATTACCCATGTGATATGTAATCGATATGTACACGAATACACTTGTGCTTGATCACATAACCAACTCCTACTCCCCCGTCTCCAACCAATACTCATAGATCCAATCATGATACGTTACGAACACGAATAAAAGCACACTGAACACGAGCAGTGTATGAACATGAAGTACATCAATACCCGATACACACGATGAAATATATGTGAAGGAGTACCCGCTGAACACGGTAGGGGATAACATCTCCTGACATGATCCATATAGTATCAGTCCGTGTAACCACTATATTGGAATCAAATATACAGTTCTAGAACATACAATATATACACTATCATGAAATAAAAACTAACAGAGAGATGTACTCGCCTCTGGTCCTGAGCAAAGGTGTCTCTCGATGCCCAAGCTGGTGTCACACAATCCTATTTAGAAATAATTATGTCAAAATGGCGTAACGAGGAGAAACAAATGCTAAATGAGCTAAAATATGCCTTTCTAGGTTAATATTAGGTTCACACTAAGGTTTTAGGTCCAATACTAATTAATGGTCTAAATTGGTCACTAGCTAACTAGTACTAGTTTACACTAGATATACATGGTCTTTATCTAAGTGTATCTTTAATAACTCCAATATTCTTACACTAACTTACCTACTATAGTATACTTAACTGATAAATGCTAATTAGAACTTACTAACTGCTAACTAGTATCTATATAAGTATCAAACTAATATTACAACTAACTAATTTGTATGTATATACTAACTGACCTCTATAATACCAATGCTAACTAATCTACTAACTGAAATTGACTGATATTATACTAACTATCTGATAACTGATACTTACTATCTATATACATCAATACACTAACTGATCTAACTAACATCTAATACTCTAATCAATAACTGAAACTAACTGCATCCTCTCTAACTTGCTTAACCTTGATAACTCAATTACTCTAATACCTGTATCCAATAGCTGATGCTACTGATGTTCAGTCTCTACCTTGATGTTATTGTAAGTGTATTCTTCAATTCATCCCCTCCCCAGCTGACTCACCTAACATTCCACCTTACTGCACTAACAAAGCCTGATCTCGAGCATGAATTGCACAGTCATGTGCAATTCCTGAACTAAAACCCTTCATTAGTAATGCAATGTTACTGCTACTAATATTTGATTCCTGAACTCCTCATCTTCTCCTAGATGCATTTATGTATACCACTGTATTGCTGCTGCTATTAGCTGAGATACATACCTAGTTAGGTATCAGACTGATACACTTCCTATTCCCAAATCACTCCTTAATACCTACAGCATACACCCTTCTCTAATCAAACATTCAACTAGTTAATATCAACTTCCCCATAGAAGTAGGTGCAATACTTCTACACCCAACCTATCTAATCTGTGCACCCTCATCCCCAATACAATGGTTTGCTACTGCTGCAACACTTCTTCATCATGTGTGTCCAGTACACACACAGCTTGAGCACACTACACCCTCAAATCAATATCTGATACTGAGTATCAGATGCACTCCCCTTCATTTACAGATACTCTCCCCCTTCTAGAATTGATTCACTTTATAGCAATATCAATCACTCGAACTCACTTGTCACTTATGCACACAGACCTCACCAAAAACACCCACACATCCACACACAACAATCCCTGTTGTGCCCTTCCTTACGACTAATACACACTGACCCATCACCACACCATCACAACACAACAACTAAAACACTCATCTCACAACCTCTGAACATAGGAAAATATATCTAGTCACACCCATTTCCAGGTAATCCATAGTGTATGATTAACTCAAGTTCCCACACACTTTCACATATCCTTGCCAATCACTTAAATACATTCAAGCCTCCCCTCACTGATGTCCTAATACCCGACCATCATCACACCCCAAACACTGAACTGAAGAGACACACACATACACAAATCATATACACAACACGAAAATATATACACTATCATGTATATACACTAAGAACCATATATATATATATATATATATATATATATATATATATATATATATATATAGACACACCAAACTATTGTCATCTCATCAACCTAGAGTGCACTAATAGGACACTTATGAAACGTGTCCAACTAAAGTGTCAAAATCCACAATCCTCCACAATTAACACATGCACACACACACACACACACATATATATATATACATATATATATATATATATATATATATCATAACATAACTATATATATATATATATATATATCATAACATAACTAAAGTAACTTGCTACAATGAGAAATGAGGTGTAATTGCACAAAACACCCAAATTGAGCTCCGTATCACACGGTGTCGCACCGTATTACGATACGGCCTACTCGTATCTATTTGTGGACACGTACCTAGTCCCACAACCCTGATCTAAGTCTAATTAGATCTAATTGGTCTCATGAGACACAATTGATGTGTCAATCTCGTAATTTTTCCTATTTACATGCAAAAACTTATATAGAATTCTCTATACACAACTAATTGGCCGAAAACATGTTCATATTGATAGCCCTATGCCATGGGGTCGTTCATAATGGTCAAATGCATGATTTAAAATCTAGGTTGAAAAGAAATCCAGAATTTACTAATTGGGAGATGAATTCCAAATAAAATGCATAATGGACACGATCCGGACACTATATCTCCACCAAAGTTCCTCCCTATTATGCTCCATACTTCTCCAAGCTTCAAAGCTCTTCTAATGGTAGAAATGGGAGAGAATGCAAGAATTTAGGGCTGAATTTATGGAGAAAATGAAGGAATTGGGGATCTAGAGAATTGAGGATCTCAAAATGAATGCAAATGAAGAAGAGAGCGAGAGAGTGAGAGAGATGAGACCCCTCTTAAAGTGGCAGGCCCCTTCCTTCTTTCTCAAGCAATATCAAATGTCCAAGTTGCACCTCCACTAATGTCATGTAGGTCCTAATTAGGAAGGAATAAATTAGGAAGGCTTCTAACTAATCTAAATTAACTCTAATCCTCATAATTAATTAGTAGGAAGGTTATATTGGGCTTGGTCCATGTTGGGCTCACAAGTTGTCAAGACGAGTCTAATTGGTTTTCCAAGTATCTAGTCTAACTAATAGGCTAGTCCTCTAACTAATAAATAATATAACACGATCCAAAATTTTTAATATATCATATAAATTAATTATTAAATCACTAAAATAATATAGCTTATGCTAAATGACTAATTTATTCCAATTTGGAAAAGTGGGGGTGACAAACCTACCCACCTTAGAAAAATTTTGTCCTCGAAATTAAGAAAGAACTAATAATAACAAGTAATCACTGCAAGCAAGAAAGAATTATACCTCACAGCTCAAACATATAAGGATATCGCTTGTGCATCTCGGTTTCCCGCTCCCAAGTAGACTTCCATGGAGAGTGATGCCTCTACGGGATGCGTACAAAGGAATCATCTAGTTTCGCAGCACATGCTCCCTGCGATCCAGAATCTCCACCGCTTGCTCTGGGTAGCTGAGAGTCGGACCCGCCTCGATCTCTGAGTGATTCAATACATGGCTAGGATCTGTCATGTACCATCTCAGCTGCGACACATGGAACACGTTGTGCACTCCCTCCAGTGCATACGACAAGTCTAGTTTGTAGGCCATGCACTGACCCTTTTGAGAACACTGAAGGGTCCGATGTACCGTGGACTAAGCTTTCCGCCTCCACCAAAGAAAATCGTGTCCCGTGTCGGAGAAATCCTCAAGAACACCAGATCGCCAACCTGGAAAAAAATACAGCCTTAACACTCTGATAAAACAAGGCAAACACAAGCAACATAAAATAAAACCTATACCTTAAACTCTAAAGACACTCGAGTTGCTCTAAGTGAGGCATTATAGAATGCCGACACCTACCTGGCGCAAGTCAAGCCGCCAGCAGAGGATCCTGCCTCTTACCCACACTACAATAATATGATGGAGGTGATACCCAACATCATGTTCTCACAACAAGATATATTATTGAAGAACAATCGGCAGGATCGTCCTCTGTATTACACAGGGTACATAGATGCCATCAAGGTAGACCAGATGCACATCGACCCCGGCTCGTCAATTAGCTTTATCCCGCGAATTCTACTTCAGACTTCGGGCATCCCGATGCCTTGCCTGGCATTGACCAATACTGCCATCATTGGCTCCAACGCTGGAAGAAGCTACCGTCTGGGCAAGATTTGCTTGAAATATCATATCGACGACTTAAAAACAGAGGTCACCTGCTATGTCATAGACTTAGACGTATCCTACAACGTTTTGTTGGGACATCCATGGATACATCAGTATATGATCGTACCATCAACCCTGCACCTGTGCTTGAAGTACGTGGACGTTCACAACGTCGTCAAGACAAAAATTTTCGACGTTGATCGATTCAAAGGGGTCGAGGCCTACAACTCTAACTCGATCCGCTACACACAAGTCCACCAAGATAAAGGTGGTAATGATACCGATAATACGGAAGATACCGGGACAATATCGGACGAGCCATTGAGAGTCCATCTCAAAGCACGCGCTTCCAACACAGCTCCTCCCCTCAGGATAAAACTGTACAGGAAAGCACCCGAGCCTATGGTCGTTCGCCTCCATAGACCGAGTCGACCACCGAAGGAAGATCTAGCGCCTACTACAACTTTCAAACCTCTAGTAGTAAAGCTGCACAAGCGACCTCCAAAGCCCTTGCTCGCCCGGGGGGTAGATATCCGGAAGGATGAACTGGAGGAGTACGTAGCTGCTCATGCTAACGTCCCTTATCTTGACGATATAATTTCGGAAGTCGAGATACCTTATTTTATCAATAAAGGGATATCTTTGAACTACTCGGATGTTGCACATCTCAACACGCTATATTTCCTTAAGCATATTCTAGGTAGTGAACCGGATTCTCTCCAGTCAAAACTCCTACTTCATAGTTCGAGTAAGGAAGAGGGGAGACAAACTCATCATCTTCGGCAGAGCAGAAAGTCCCCAATCCCTCGACCCAGAGGAACTAGAGCAGAACCAGATACCAGCAAGATGCCACTTCATTGGTACAACTATAGAGCTAAGTACCTCATCCAAAATATGGAATACGATCTGAAAGACATTAGGGGCTTGAACTACGGCAAAGGCCGATATCTGCCTCAGCGTCTGCAGGCTCCTGAAGGCAACTGGAGGATTACTACCATAAGACCAAGCATGGTTTAGGGTACGTCACGTTTCCCACAACCCCCAAAGGCTTGAACGAAGAAGATGAGTTACACTCTCACTCTTCAGAATATTTCTCTTGGGACTTCGACATCAGTATCGGGGAGATGCTCAAACAAATATTGTCTGCCAACAAGGTGTCAACTGACCCTGAAGAAGAAGACGATGATCCACTTGGACTCTTTGAAGTAGAAATGTGGGACCAACCCCTAGACGCATAATGGGAGATATGGTTCGAAAAACGAGAACCTCCCACTGAGGATGAAGTCATACAAATTTATCTGGACGATGAATCCTCCCCTAAACCTATTTTTATCAATAAGAGTCTATCCAATGAGGATCGAGAATCTCTGCTATAGCTCGTCAGGGAATATATCGATGTCTTTGCCTGGAGTTACGAAGACATGTCGGGACTGGACCCCTAAATTAGGGTTCACAAACTTAATATCTTGCTGAATGCTAAGCCAGTCATACAACAACAATGACGGTTCCGAACGTACATTATTAATACCATCGAAGCTGAAGTCAATAAACTGATAGCTAGTGGCTTCGTCCGAGAAGAACAACATCCAGATTGGGTAGCCAATATCGGGCCCGTCATAAAAAAGAACGGGAAGATCCGGATCTGCATTGACTTCCGTATCCTAAACGCGGCATGCCCAAAGGAAAAGTTTACCCTTCCGATCACAGATATAATGATTGACAACACTTGTGACTTCGAGCATATGTCCTTCATAGACGGGCTCTCAGGATACAATCGAATCAAGATATTTCTTGATGACGAGAAGTATACATTATTTTGAACGATGATAGGAGTGTACTGCTACACTGTCATGCCCTTTAGTCTGAAGAATATAGGTGATACATACCAGTGATCTATGAGCACCATCTTCTGCGAATATCTACGCAAGACGGTGGAGTATTACGTTGATGACATCGCCATCAAGAGTCCCTCCAAAGATTATCACCTCCAGGACTTCAAGAATGTGTTTGACCTTATGCGTGCACACCAACTCAAGATGAATCCTACCAAATCCTTCATAGGAGTCTCCAATGGCAAGTTCCTAGGTTTTGTCATAACTTCGAAGGGTATCCACGTAGACCTTGACAAGACTAAAGCAATCCTTGAAATGTACCCACCGAATAACCTCACAGAACTTCGTGGACTTCAAGGAAGACTGGCATACCTCAGGAGGTTCATATCTTACCTCTCTGGAATTTGTCAGTCGTCACTTACCTTATGAAGAAGGGAGTCTCATTTGTTTGGAATAAAGAATGGCAGCATGCCTTCGACGACATCAAGGATTATCTCATGAATCCCCCAGTATTGGTGGCCCCCATTGTAGAAAAGCCCTTCTTTCTATATGTACGGACAATGGATTACTCCCTCGGGGGTCTGCTAGCCCAGACAAGCGATGCAGGTCAAGAATAGGCTATTTACTATCTCAACAAAATGATGGCCGACATAGAGCACAGGTACAACCATATCGAGAAGGAGTGCCTCGCTCTAGTCTTCGCCATTCAGAAAATCCAGCATTACGTGGCAGGATAAACTATCCATGTGATCTCACGAGTTAATCTGCTCAGGTCCTTATGAATAAATTCGGAGCGCTCAAATCTTGCCTAACTACCTGGGCAATTCTGTTGTCACCATACGATATATATTTGTCCCGTAAAAGACGGTCAAAGGCCAAGCATTAGCAGATTTTCTTATAGCCCACCCTGTACCAAGAATATCAAAGATCTACGAGGATATCCCAAACAAATTAGCGAACTCAAACATGACCACAAGCACAGAAGCTGTTTGTTGAATGTTCTTCGACGGTGCTTCAAGAACAGGGTCCAAAGGTGATATTGTCGCTAGCGTCGGGATAGTGATAATTTCCCTAAATGATATGGTCATCAATTACGCTTACTCCCTCATAGAGCCATGCTCCAATAATGTGGTAGATTATAATGCTATTGTCATTGGACTCCAGCTACTAAACAAGTGGAAGTTGACTACTTAGAGATCTACGATAACTCCAAATTTATAGTTTATTAAGTACGATGCAATTACGAAGTCCGGAATGAAGACTTGATTCCCTACCACCAAGCCGCACTCGGTATTATCTCCACCTTCGAGGGGTTCTTCATAGAGTGCATCCCTCGACTGTGAAATATCGAGGCTGATGCCTTGGCCGGCCTCGCATCCTCTTTAGCTGTTCCAGCCAATACTCATGAATTGATCACTATGGTCGGTCAAGAGCTGGTTTGCCCGAAGAACAGCCTATGTCTGTGCCTGAGCTACTCAGTAGAGACAAGCACCGACTCCCAAGACTAGAGACTCAAATTCATCGAATACACATTCTATGAAATTCTTTCCGAGAACCCAAATGAAGGCACTTCTATCAGAAGACGCTCCCTCCGGTTCTATTACGATACGGCTACCAAAATGTTGTATCGTTGTTCCTAAGACGTGCTTCTGCTATGATGCCTATCGAATACAGAAGTGAAGCAGACTCTCCGTAAGGCTCACGATAGGGTATGCGGTGCCCATCAGCCTGGACCCAAGCTACAGGGCCGTCTCCGGAGAATGGGTTACTATTGGCCGATAATCATCGCGGATGCTGTCAACTATGCAAGGAAGTGCCAAGCGTGCCAAATCTATGTTGACTTTATCTACCAACCCTCGAAGTTCATACACTCGACCATTGAGTCTTATCCATTCAAAGCCTGGGGCATGGACATCATAGGATCAATCAGTCCAGCTTTGTCCAAGTTGGTAAAAGTCGTAGCACTCGCTGAAGTAAAAATATCAAACGTGATCAGCTTCGTCAAGTATCACGTCATATACCGCTTCAGCTTGCCACGGAAAATCATCCACAATAATGGTCCATAGTTTACAAGTCACACTTTTTATCGGTTTTGTGATAAAATTTGAATTCAGAATATAGCCTCAACGACCTATAACCCAGTAACAAATGGTCTAGCAGAAGCATTCAGCAAGACCATCATAAAGCTACTAAAGAAGTTCATGTCATCCAAGAAGCACGACTCAAATAAGAAGCTAGGTGAATATCTCTGGGATTATCAAAAAATGGTCCGGACGCCAACTGGTAGTACGTCATTCTCCTTAGTCTACGGAAGCGAAGCAGTCCTCCCCCTCGAGGTCCAAATTTTCTCGCTCCGAGTGGCTCTCTCCAATCGGCTAACCATCGACGACGATTACCGTCGATGGCTACAAGAATTAGAAGCACTCGATGAAAAATGTATCATAGCTCAATAACATATTGAGCTGTACCAAGCGTGACTTTTGGGAGCCTTCAATAAATGGGTCAAGAAGAGGACTTACAAAGTGGGTAACCTCATCCTGACAGTAAGAAGGTCGACGGTTCTGACCCGCAGGACGGTCGGCAAGTTCAAACCCAAATGGGAAGGCTCATTCGTAGTAGAATATGTATTTTCCAACGGGGCCTACCAACTGGCAAAACCTAATGGCATCTTGCTTATGATGCCCATTAACGGCAAGTTCCTAACAAAGTACAATATCTAAGGCTAGGCTTTTACCAATCCCCGTTAAGACAACCAAGAAGTATAGGGTTCCCACTCCATGTTCTTCCCTAGCGAGTGCCTATGCACGACATATCTCTATAAGCCATTATCAGTAATCAAGAGTCCTGGATATGCAATGAATAATGGATCCTCAAAAGCTCCCCAGTGGAGCAGTCCCCAGGTCCATCTGCATACTCCACCTGGGACCACCCAAACTAGTCTCGTTAGACATTAGTTCACGTCCATACTACCTCTGAGCTATCGTCCTAATGATCTCCCCAGTGGAGTATCCCTCAGGTCTATCTACGCTCCCGGATAGACCACACTCAGTAAACCACTCTTTAGTGAGTTTGCCAGACATTGATTCATGTCCATATTACCTTTGAACCACTGTCCTAATATTTTTTTCCGGCCGAGTTTACCATATCCATATTACCTCTGAGAAAACCTTCCGGGTTTAGCTATCGATTATCACGTCTATATTACTTCCGATATCGATCATCATCTCAACTTATCATACGTACTTAACTCTAAGTACGCCAGCGGTGTTAAGTGTAGAAGCATAAAAATTCTACAGGTTGCATAGAGCTCATGCCTCTTGGATCCACATAGAGCTCATGCCCCTTGGAGTTGCATAAAGCTTATGCCCCTTAGAGACGCATAAGAGCATAAACAACCTTCATGCAGCCTGGAAAGTCTCAGACTAAAAGGCTGCATACAAAGCCCTCGACACAGGCTCCAATGACAGATATAAAGTTCTGAGCGCCTCAAGATTCACGAAATGGGCGGCATTTAAAAAGAAAAAAGTCAGATCATGCGATAATAGCCTCGACAGACGCGCCATGCCACGTGTTCTCACATATGCGGCTACGTCGATATACGGTGTCACGCCCCAGTCCCAAAATACGTAGGACTAGGAATACGTAACATGTCAGCTACGCATTCGACCAGACTCTAGTACGACTCGAATACGTATAAGTTGTATTATAATGGTCACCCTCTAAATAATTAAGTAAATATAAATATCTATGCCTTAATCCACAATGAACATAATACACAAAAATTAGCTACAAGTGCTAAAGTCGGCCGCCTAGTAACACACAAACTCAAATCGACAAGAGAAAGAAATATGAGTCTATAAAACTAGGCTACATCAGCAGATAAATAAATAATATGAATAAATAACTATAACTCTGGTAGATATGATATAAGTACCTGATGCCAATGTCTGAAAGACAAGCAACTCTATCAGCAACTCCAAAGGCTCTGTAACCCTCTATGCTGCAAAAACTGGCAGGGGACCAGATCCTCAGAGGGACGTAACAAGGTACAAGAAATAGCATGCCAAAAGTAAAACTGTATAATGCCACATACTCAAGGGTAAACTACTATAACCATCTAAGTGATATGCACGTGAGATCATCACTCGTACTCAGGCTAAAACCACTACAGGCACTGTGTCGGGGAGCCCATAGCAGCAAGTAGTATGAAGACTCAGTATAGGTGCCAAAGATCTGAGACAGAGTCCAAGGCACCTCTAGTAGTATCACGCATCTAGTATATGTGCTACAAAACCTCTAGTAGTATAGTATATATATATATATATATCAATAATCAGCATGTAGTAAGGTGTGTCTCTCTCCATCCAATGTAATCTCGCGTCTCATGTCCACAACGTCTCATGTCCATAACACGCAAGATCATGACCTCTAGCTAGTGCAACGAGTCATAATAATATCCATATAATATGCAAGTCTCATATTACGAATCCTGTAAGCCTATACAGAATCACCATAAATAACTCAAGAAAGATTATGTCAATATAATAGTGTCAAGTGTCCTAGGGTATGGCGTACTTGGTAAAGCAAGCACGTAAAAATAGGATCATGGAATCAACTCTCTAAGTGACGTTACACAACTCCGTGTACGACGTCGACACCCGAATCTTGTTCGGATGCTAAGCAACGTCTCACGGTCCTAAGGTAAACACACACATCATACATATCAAATAACTATAATAACTAAATAAGATAATAAAGGCAAGAAACTGTGATACATCATGGCAAGGTACACTTGCCTGGGTTCTGAACGTCGTCAACTACTCTTGGGAAAGTGGAATCTACACGTACACCTCTGGATGCTAAAACAAACATCACCAATATTCTCAGAATACTTGAAATAGCTTAGGATTGGCTACCTATATGTCCAATTTAGACACAGGGGCAAAATTGACAATTTTGGGTCAAGCGGGATCCACATGTGGCCTACTTTGTACCGTAAAACATGCCAAAGTCAAAGGTCTCCAAATTCGTTAAACTTAATTTCTATGAGTCCAGAACAAAAATACGAACCCAATGGAACCTCCATAACTGGATTCTGATGAACCGATCACAAAATCGCCCGTTATGTGAAAGCCTACACGTCCGCATTTATGTTACGCACCTTTCGATGCAACTCGAAGTCATCTGGTTTGGCGGGATGCACCCCGTATCGTAAAATTTTGGGTGTTTTAAAAATAAAGTTTTTGTCGTTTTGGAACCAGAATGATTTTACCATTAAAGCAAACCAATAAAAACTAAAAGAAAAGTAAAAAATCTTGGTTATATTGTGAAGAAGTCCTTTCAATTATATTTTAAAAATAAATAACGAGATGGTAGAAAATTGGACATAAACATGGGTACTTGGATTGAATTTCTGAACTATTTTCGAATAATTTTTCGGTCAACTTTCGGTAAATTTTTCGATTAAAATGGGGTGCCTAAATTGGACGAGCGAGGGGAGCGGAGGCTATGCGCGAAGGAGGGGCCGCAACTGCTACTGTTGCCGTTGCTGCTGCCGTTGTCGGACGCGTGGCTGAGCTCCGACGTTGCGGCGGTCGACGGTCGGCGGCGCTCCGATGGAGGTGGTGGAGGCTGGGTGATGGGTTAGGGTTAGGGTTTTTATGTGTTATATATTTGCATGCATATATATAGATTAGGGAGAGGAGGTTGCTGTTCACGGGTGAGGGGAGTGGGTTTAAAGTTTTGGTTTGGGTTAACGGGTAGGGTTATGATTAATGGGTTTGGCTTTAGATTTTGGGTTTAATTCTTTTTTTCTTTTTTTCTTTATATATATATATATATATATATATATATATATATATATATATATATATATATATTTGTGTGTGTGTGTGTGTGTGTGTGTGTGTGTGTGTGGCGATTAAAAGTAGTTTTAGATCTCAATAAATTCCAAAAAAATTATACAATACACTAATAATAGTTTTACACCCAAAAATATATTTTTTGTAGAATAATAATAATTAATTAAATACACATAATTATAAATTCATGAATACTATATATTATAATTAGCAAAAAATAAATAAATTTTTTTCTTTAATTACAATAATTTCAGAATACCAATATTAATAAATTTAAATTTTTAATTCTAAAAATCAGGGTGGTTACATGTGGCCACGTCAACATGCGGCCAGAATGTCCATCCGACCAAGGCCAAACGAGAGCACGTATGCGGCTAGAAGACCCATGCGGCCAGAGTGTCCATCCGACCAAGGCCAGACGAGAGCACTTATACGGACACAATACCGTACGACCAAAGTATCCATCCGACCAAGGCCAAATTAGAGCCCGTATGCGGCCACGATGATATACGACCATGACATTATACGGCTCTCGGTTCACAGGATTATTTCTGTTACAACTAAAGAAGATTTCTTGCACGATCAGTGCTAACTACATGTCCAGCTGACCAACTCACGCACACAACGACCCTGAGATCTCTTCAACATCATATCTCAAGCAAGACCACGTGGCAATCTGCCCATGGCATGCGGGTATTGTTGCAACCTTATTCTGTTGAAGGAACCTTATGAGGCCACCAAACAGAGACATATGCGGCACCTATGGCCCATCAGCACGATGGCTATAAATAGGAGAAACTTGAACTTTCTAAGGGCTGGCTTTTTTCTGCTTCAGAGAGACCAAACCACCCCCAGGCGTGCAACATGCACAAGAGAGAGAACAGAGAAGAGCTTCCTCGCTCCCGCATCGGACCGTTAATGGAGTAAAATAGTCACTGCAGCACTCAATCTCCATCGTCATGCCCCATAATTAAAATTTGTACTTAGATTTTCTGTCTAGGACCTCTTTGTACTTTCTTTAGTTTTTTGATTAAATTGAGCTCTTTTAATGGCGAACAAGGTGGCGACTCTATTGGGGTTATCCTTCTCCTCTATTGGGGTTATCCGATAGGTAATGGGGGTTCGGGTACGGGTTGGCGGGTTCGGGTTTGAATCCGACCCGACCCGCTAGTGTTTGGGCCCGGTTCATTAGGGCTTGGTTCAAACCAGTTTGTTTTGGTTTATTTAAAAACTTGGTTTTAGGTCTTTAAAAATGGTTCTGGGGTCCAATAAATTCCAAGAAAATTACCCTATGTCTAATATTTTATTTTACACCAAAAAATATTATTTTCAAAATATTTTAATATTTAATAAAAACATCTAAAATTATTTAATTCCAGAATACCTCGATTTAAATTAGTTAAAAATATCAGAAAATTTTTGAAAATTTGTTTTTAAATTCCTGAAAATCTGGGGGTTTACAGGGGCTCCGGTAAAACGTCTAAGTCTGAGGATCCCAAAGTACCTAGAGATGATATATAAAGTAAATTAATATTCTAGCTCAAAACTATCTAAAATAAGAGATTACATCACGACTAACATAGGTTTCTGTCTTAGTTACATAACTCACGTCTAAGGTACTAACTAGAGAGTTGACCCAAGTTGACTAGGGTAACGTTGCATCAAATACGAATCATCAAAAAGTATAACATCCTCAAAATATATCTTCAAACCCTAATATTCGTCACAGTGATTTCAGTCATCTATGCTTAATGTTCATCCTCGACCATACCATCCCTGTAATTATTGACATAATTGCATACACCCAATTTAGTTGACATGCCTAAATACGCATAATGTTCATGTATATTATCATCATTCATATCATCAACTAACGCACCAAAATTCATTGAAACAACATCCCCAACATATGCATCTCCCATATATATATCCTCAAATAATTGCTATAAATATCTATTTCACATATATATAATCTCAAAGAAGCCATTAAAAATATACATGGGTAATACTCAGGAAACCCCAAACCTAACTAGGGTTTCTTAGTACAAAGAATTAACTACACAATAATGACGAAGGATGAGAAGTTACCCAGGCGGCTGTGAGTGGTGGCAGCGGTGCTACGGCTTCGGTCAGTGACTGCATCGACCACGGGAGTGGTGCACGTAATAATGGGAATAAGATGCTTAAGATTTCAAATGAAATAAATGTGACAACAGATCAAATGTTTTAATACAGAATCCAGAAATAAAATCGGGTACAAACCCGATTACTAAGATAAAGAGCATGAAATAAAAGCTACTGCTAACTACTCTGCAGCAGTGGTCTCCTGGGTGGGAGCTGGTTCCTCATAAGTGTCATCTGTTCCCTCATAGGGGCCATAATAGGTAGGGGCAAAGTCCTCATCATCGCCTAAAGCAACGGATCCAGTCAGGAAAGTAGCAAAGTACACAATGCACAACAAGATTAAACTAAATATTTATGACAATTAGACTGAGTACCATATTAAAAAAATGCATAAAAGAAACAACAATAACTAAGAGTTAATGCTATAAACAGGGATATGAGAAAACAGGAATAATAAGACAGGAAATGAAACTACAACAGTCAGCAAGAACTATAACAAGGCTAGAAGCTATTTGTGTGAACTTGTGTTTATTTTAGAATACATAGTTGGCATGTAGGGGTTTATAAGGCTAATCCGGCCGTCATAAACGGCTATTAAACAGGAATAATCGAGATCCGGCTGAGGGTACAGTCGCGTACCAACAGCTATTAAACACGGCAGGGGGAAGGGTAAACTACATGCCTTCTAGTATTCTCCCACCCGACATGAAAAACAAGACATGAACTCCAGTATTCAAGACATAAAATCCAGTATTCTAAAACTACGTATAATCATCAAGGGTACTAGTAGAGCAGAGAATTATTTATCACAATATAAAGATTAAACTTGAAGTGCAGGTACTTGCCTGTTGTTTGGATCCAAATATAGTTTGTATCTCAGGGAAATTTTCCAGAAATGAGTCCAAATACTGAAATAAACATTACCATCATGCTCAGAAGATGTCAAATAGCTAGAAACGCCTATCCTTGGGTCCAATTTGGAGACAAGGGCAGAAACGGCAGTTTCGGGTCAAAATGGGGTCCGCTGGTGGGCCCGCTTTGCACCGAAAAACGTGTCCGGGTCAACGGTCTCCAAATTCACCAAACTTAATGTCAACAGGTCAGGAACGATGATACGAACCCAACGGAACTTCCAGATTTGGATTCTGATGAGCCGATCACAAAATCGCCGGTCGAGCGGGGCCTGTGGGGCCCACGACACGCGATTTCGTCAACGTTCTCAGAATCGAACCAAACTTGACCCACAGGACCAACGTATCGCTACGAGTCCGATGGCGTAAGTTTTGTCTCGATCCGACGAGTGTACAAGAAGTTAGGGCAAATTACAGAAAAGTCAAATACGGGGCGATGTCCGCGGATACGCGTTGATTCCGGTGTGCACGCACACCCGAATCAGCTTCCACAAAATCTCACATGTCCGTATTGACGGCGCGCACGTATCTGTGAAGACCGCACGCGACCAAGTCGTCCATTTTGGCGGGGCGTACTCAGTTCCGGGGTAAAACAGGGTCTGGTTTTTCCTGTTTTTGGATCGCGGTGTGCGATCACCACAGGACGCGATGTCCCGAGCGGTTTATCCGGGCACCGAGAGGGTCATACAGGCTTCGTAACGTAATTTACGGAATTGAAAACGGAGATACAGGGTGCAAGATACGAGTACCTGAACCGGGCTCTTCGAAACAGGGAATCTTGTGTCCGTGTCGTGTCCGACACGACACGAGGAATTGGGGATTAGGGTTAGGGTTCAAGCGATGGCCGTCGGCGGGGCTGATCGGCGCTGTGCTGGCCGGAAGTGGTCGGGGACGCTGAGGCGAGGCCGGGCGGAGGCACGGCGGAGCGGGGCGGCGCCGGGAACGGCGGCTGCTGCTGCTCGAATGGAGAGGAGAGACGGCCGGGGGTCTCTGGTGCGGTGGTGCGGCGAGGGGACTGCGGCGGCGAGGGGCGAGGGCAAGGCGGCGAGGTCGGGGGCAAGGCGCCGGAGTCGGCCGGCGTCGAGGCGGTGATTGGGGTCGGGTGTGTTGGCCGGAGGGGGGGTTCTTGTAAACACCCTAAATTTTTTTGCATTTTTAAAAATCAATTTTGGGAATTTTCTTCAATTTTCTGGAATTTACATAGGATCTGTGCTGATTTTATAATTTTTAATTACTAATAAATAATATTAAAATATGATGAAAATATGATTTTATGGTGTAAAAAGAAAACCTGACTTAGGGTAATTTTCTGGAATTTTATTGGGCCTCAGACCTATTTTTAAAAGCCTAAAAACTATTTTTACTAATTAAAGTAATTAATTATTAGTTATTATTATTAGTTATTATTATTATTATTATTGTATTTAGGGGCCCGGCCCGGCCCAGTGGGCCGAGCCCATTAGCGCAACCCAGCCCAGCCCCCCAACCACCCTAGCGGGTCGGGCGGGTCCGCCTAAACCCGGATCCGCACCCGACCCGGCTCCTCTCCTCTGTCCCCCGCACGACCCCCACGCCGCCTCGAGTTTTCCGCCGCCCGCCGCGCGCCCCGTCGGCCACGACCCCCGCGCCGCGCCTGACCCGACCACGTCCCGACCAGCCCCCCCCCCCCCCCCGCGGCAAACCCCTATAAATTCCCCCTCTTCCTCCCTCTTCCGCCTCATTCCCCTACCCTAACCCGCCTGAGCCCTAACTCCGGCCATCCCCCTCCCCTAGCCCGCTGCCCTCCGCCGCCAGCGCCTAGCTCCGCCGAGAGCCGCCTCGGCCTCGCCTCCTCTTCCTCCCCGCAGCCGCCAGAGGCCAGCCCCCTCTCCAGCACCTCCTCCTCCCTCTTCCCCTCGCGACCGGACTCCGCCCGCCTCCGATCATCGACCCTCGGCCGGCACCGCCCTCAACCGAGCCCGACGACGCCACCCCACCCCTCTCCGGCCACCGCGGTTCAGCAGACCCCAGCCCTAGGCCGGACACGCCGCTGGACACGCAGACACAGCGTGGACACAGGAAACCCCATTTCGAAGGGCCTTGTTCAGGTACTCGTATCTTGCACCCTGTATCTCCATTTTCAATTTTGTAAATTGCTACGTGTAGCCTGTATGACCCTCTCGGTGCCCGGATAAACCGCTCGGGGCATCGCGTCCTGTGGTGATCGCACACCGCGATCCAAAAACAGAAAAAACCAGACCCTGTTTCACCCCGGAACTGAGTACGTCCCGCCAAACGGGACGACTTGGTCGCGTACGGTCTTCACAGATACGTGCGCCTCGTCGATACGGACGTATGGGATTTCGCGGAAACTGATTCGGGTGTGCATGCACACCAGAATCAACGCGTATCCGCGGACATCGCCCCGTATCTGCCTTTTCTGTAATTCACCCTAACTTCGTGCACACACGTCAGATCAAGACGAAACTTGCGCCATCGGACTCATAGTGATACGCTGGTCCTGTGGGTCAAGTTTGGTTCGATTCTGAGAACGGTGACGAAATCGCGTGTCGTGGGCCCCACAGGCTCCACTCGACGGGCGATTTCGTGATCGGCTCATCGGAATTCAAATATAAAAGTTCCGTTGGGTTCATATCAGCGTTCCTGACCTGTTGACACTAAGTTTGGTGAATTTGGAGACAGTTGACCCTGACACATTTTTCGGTGCAAAGCGGGCCCACCGGTGGACCCCGTTTTGCCCCAAAATTATCGTTTTTGCCCTTGTCTCCAAATTGGACCCAAGGACAGGCGTTCCTAGCTATATGACACCTTCTGAGCGTGATGGTACTGTTTATTTCAGCTTTCGGAGACATCTCTGGAAATTTCCGAAACCAGGACCTTAGTGGAATTCAAACATCAGGCAAGTGCACCTTGCCAAACTTGCAGTCTTTATTTTTATATTTCCTGTAATAATACTTTGCTGGATGTCTTGTGTAAATTCATATAAACTTGTTTAAACTGCTTAACCTAGGAAACGTGTGACGTACCTAGTGTCCGATCATAGTCGGGTGCCAACACCGTACGCGGTGTTGGGTTCGTCATTTAGAGATGGATTTACGATACCCCTTTACTTTTGTACTTGACATATCAAGTACCCTACAACCCAGGACACTTGACACTATACATGGACAGAATCCTCCTGAGATATTCGTGGTGATTCTGTATAGGATACAGGACTTGACAGAGATATTTTAGTTATAGACAGTATGACTTGTTGCATTAGTTATAATCTCGCTGACATGGACATGAGACGTTATGGTCATGGCTTACATGATTACATTGGGTGGGGAGAGACACACAGGCTACAGGCTGTTCTATCTATATATCTACTATTATTGTGAGGTTGTAAACTCTCCAGCAGAGCTAGACCCTTTACGTGTTATTGCTGCTACCGGCTCCCCGACACAGAGCTTGTAGCAGCCTCAGCCTGAGTACTAGTGTTGCTCTCATTTGCATATCACGTACATGGTTACATAGTTTACCCTGCTGTTTCATTTAATTTAATTTCACTGCATTTATTTGGCTTATTTTATTTTGTGCCTTGCTATATCCACTGAAGACCTGGAATGGATTATGTCCCCAGGTTTAGCTGAGGAGCAGTATCCCGAGGTATACGGGATCGGAGCTGAAGCTATTGCTGGAGCAGAACTGAACCCTGAAGACGAGGTGACTGCCGAAGACTTCTCCTGAGTACCTGTTCCCGTACTCAGTATTTACTTATGTTTATCTCTTTTGTTCCTGGCCTATTGAGCCAGTGTATTCAGACCTAAGTCGGATTGTTTTCCCGACTAACTTGTTATTGCTACTTATTTCCATTTCATTATGCAGTTTATTTTTTTATCTTTATGGATGAGATTAGTGTGATTCTTTGTAGTAGACCTTCGTTACAGCTTAAGTACGCCCTGATGGCTCCATTAAATTGGGTTATCCATTGGTGCGTGCTGCTGGCCATTGCCACGTGTCCAGTCTCTCGATATTTTGGGACTGGGGCGTGATAGTTCTCGGGGTTTATAAAGGGGAGAGGGGCCGGCCAAGGCGGGGGCGAGGGGGGTCGTGGCCGCGGAGGGCGGGGCGAGCCGGTTAGAGCGGCGGGTGGCGCGGCCGGCGGAAGCGGAGCGGGGAGCGGGTCAGCCGGGTCGTGGGGGGTGCTGGGGAGACCGGGTCAGTGGGCGGCGGGTCTGGTCTGGGCAGACCCGACCCGACCCGGTAAGGGGCGGGCTGGGCCGGATCAGGCCCAGCGGGGCGGACTTAGGGAATGGGCCGAAAACAGAAAATAATAATAATAATAATAATAATAATAATAATAATAATAATAATAATAATAATTTAAACAGTTAATTAAATAATTAATTAATTAAATAGTTTATTGGCATTTAAAAATAGGTCTGAGGCCCAATAAAATCCAGAAAAACTATCCAAAGTCCAGTTTTTTATTTTACACCTAAAAATATTATTTCCATGATATTTTAATATTATTTACTAATAATTAAAAATCATTTAATAATTAAAATCTTAATTTTAATTACAGAAAATTCCCAGAAAACTCCAGAAAATTGTGAAAAATCCTAGTTTTAATAATTTTGAAAATTCAGGGGATTTACAATCTACCCAACTTATAAAAAATTTGTCCTCGAAATTTAAGAATAACAATGGCACGAAAGGAAGGGCCGAGAGTTAAAATATACATCAGGGTTCAAAAAGATAAGGGTAGCGCTCTCTAATCTCGTCTTCTCGCTCCCAGGTGGATTCGCCGGGAGAGTGGTGCTTCCAAGCTACGCGAACAAGGAAAATAACCTGGTTCCGTAGAACTTTCTCCGATCGGTCCAGTATCTCCACGGGTTGCTCTTGGTAAGTCAAACTTGGGCCTACTTCGTGCTCTGAGTGATCCAAAATGTGGCTGGGATCTGACACGTATTTTCTCAGCTGCGACACGTGGAAAACGTTATGGACTCCATCCAGCGAGGGTGGCAATGCCAGACGGTATGCCACTTCTCCGATTCTCTCTTGTATGCCAAAAGGTCCAATAAATCTTGGGCTGAGTTTTCCACTTCTTCCGAACCTAATGGTGCCACGTGTCGGAGAAATCTTCAGGAATACCAGTTCTCCAACCTTTAATAAAGTCATAATCAAGTCTTAGTTCCATAATCAAAATGTTTAAATTAATTTGAATTTTATAAATTTAATTACCTCAAATTTCAAGGGCCTTTGGTGGCTATTTGCCCAATGTCGTTGCCTGTCTTGAGCCACTCGAAGTCTATCCCTTATTTGTTTTACCTTCTCAGTTGAATCGATCACCATCTCTGGTCCCAGTAGGGCTCTTTCTCCAACGTCGTCCCATGATAGCGGGGTACGACATCTTCGGCCATACAGAGCTTCAAATGGAGTCATCTCAATACTTGCTTGGTAACTGTTATTATAAGAGAACCCCATAAGATGTAGATAGTCTTCCCAGGATCCTCCAAAATCCAGAACACATGTACGAAGCATATCTTTAAGGGTCTGGATTGTACGTTCCGATTGTCCATCGGTTTGGGGATGATAAGCTGTGCTGAATTTGAGTTGAGTCCCCAAGCTGGCTTGTAAGCTCTTCCAGAAGTGAGAGGTGAATCTTGAATCTCGGTCGGAGACAATACTTACTGGAGCCCCATGCAATTTAACAATATGTCTGATATATAAATCTGCCAACTTTTCTGTAGATAGCCCTACTTTGAAAGGTAGAAAATATGCAGATTTGGTCAGTCTATCTACTATCACCCAGATTGCATCCTTACCACTAGGTGTCCTTGGAAGCCCAGAAACAAAATCCATTGTAATATGTTCCCACTTCCACTCCGGAATGGGTAGAGGTTGAAGCAATCCCCCAGGTCTTTGTCTTTCAGCCTTGACTTGTTGGCACACTAAGCAACGAGATACGAATCTGGCTACTTCTCTTTTCATGCCATGCCAGCAAACATGCGTCCTCAGGTCCTTGTACATCTTGTTGGCTCCTGGATGTATAGAGTATTACGATCTGTGCGCTTCTTGCATAATTTCTTCCCTTATGTCTCCTTGAGGTACACATAATCTATCTCCAAGCCTCAGTAATCCATCTTCATGAATTTTGAAGTCCTCCACTAATCCAGCTTGCACTTGACCTCGAAGGCTTCGTAGGCCTTCGTCTTGAAACTGAGTCTCCTTGATCTTATCTATTAAGGTAGACTGAATCTGCAAGTTCATCATTTGGCCTTCTTTTCCTGGGATAATTACCTCAATACCCAAATTTTCTAAGTCCTCGAGCAAGTGTCGGTCCATAGTCAAGTACATCGCCATAGGATATCTGCTTAGAGCATCAGCAACTATATTGGCCTTCCCAGGATAATACTGAAGGGTGATATCAAAATCTTTCATTAGTTCCAGCCACCTTCTTTGCCTTATGTTCAGCTCTTTCTGAGTGAAGATATATTTTAGACTTTTATGGTCTGTAAATATTTCCATATTTTCTCCATAAAGATAATGCTTCCATAGCTTAAGAGCAAAGATAACAGCTGCTAATTCTAAATCATGAGTTGGATAGTTCTTTTCATGAGGTCGAAGCTGTCTAGAGGCATACGCTATTACTTTCTTGTTCTGCTCCAATACACAACCTAGACCTTTTCCAGAAGCATCGCTATATATAGCGAATCCTCCGGTTCCAGAAGGTAAGGTCAGAATAGGGGCAGTAGTCAGCCTTTTCTTCAATTCCTCAAAAGCATGCTGACATTCATCAGTCCAGGTGAACTCTTCATCCTTCCTTGTTAATTTTGTCATGGGTTCAGCAATTCTAGCAAAGTCCTTCACAAACTTCCGATAGTAGCCAGCTAGTCCCAGGAAGCTTCTAATCTCCGCTACAGAGTCTGGAGTGGGCCATGATTCTACTGCCGCTATCTTCTTGGGATCTACTGCTATCCCATCTTCAGTCACAACATGTCCCAAGAATTCTACTTTGTCTAGGAAGAATGAACATTTAGATAATTTTCCATAAAGTTTTTCCTTCCTCAAAGTCTCCAATGCTAGCCTCAAGTGTTCTTCATGTTCTTCAGGAGTCTTGGAATAGATCAAAATATCATCAATAAAGACCACTACAAATTTGTCTAGGTATGGCTGGAAGACTCTGTTCATTAAGTTCATAAAAACTGCTGGAGCATTCGTCAACCCGAACGGCATTACTAAGAATTCGTAGTGTCCGTTACGGGTATTGAAAGCAGTTTTAGGGATGTCTTCCTTCCTCACCCTTACTTGGTGGTAACCAGACCTCAAGTCAATCTTTGAAAATACCCGAGCTCCACTTAGCTGATCAAATAAGTCATCTATCCTGGGTAGGGGATACTTATTCTTAATTGTTAAGGCATTCAAGGCCCTATAGTCAATACACATTCGGGATGTTCCGTCCTTCTTGGGCACAAATAATACTGGAGCTCCCCAGGGTGAGATACTAGACCTAATGAAGCATTTGTCTTCTAACTCTTTTATTTGCTCATTTAGTTCTATTATCTCCTTCTTGTTGATTCTGTAGGGATTTTGAGATACTGGCGCTGCTCCCGGCACTAAGTCAATAGAGAATTCAACTTCTCGATCTGGGGGTAAGCCTGGAAGATCCTCAGGGAAGACATCAAGATATTCGGAGATGATAGGTAGTGGCAATTCTTCTGTTACTAGGGCTCCACAAATTTTGTTACTACCCATTTCTCTAGAACCTCTAGCAAATTCAAATTCTGGCTTGTTAGGGGGCCTAAAGATTACACTACCTCTGTGACAGTCTATAGTGGCATGGTGTTGACTCAACCAATCCATACCCAGTATAATGTCAAAACTGGGAACTGGCATTACGAGTAGCCTAGCATATAGTTCTCTTCCACATAATGTAATAGGACAATTGTTACATGCATCACTAACCGGGATGATTCCTCCACCGGTAATGATCTTATAACAATTCCTAAGGGGTTCAGTGATTAAGCTATGCTTCATAAGGAAATCTACTGACATGAATGAATTTGAAGCTCCAGAATCAAAAAAAGTAATTGCTGGTATTGAATTTATAAGCACGAAACCTGTGATCACGTCTGCTGTGGCTTCAGCTTCTTCCAGAGTTATTGCAAAAGCACGGCCTTGCTGAGGTGCATCCCTCTGTTGCTGCTGTTGGTGCTGAGCAAAGCGTTGTTGTTGAGTTGGAAGCGGGGGTCCCCTCTGCTGTGCTGCTGGGGGCCTGGCCTGGACTGGAGCCTTTGGTGCGGCTGGGCGTCCTTGAGCAGCAGGACAGTCTCTCATTTGATGCGCTGCTGAGCCGCAGTAGAGGGAGGCACCTAGCCTCTTCCTGCAGACTTGCCAAGTGTGACCTAGTTTTTGGCAAAAGTTACAAGCGGCAGCTTTTTGGTTCTGTCCTTGAGTCTGGTGTTGGGGTGCTGGGGCTCGAGGGAGAGGACGCTGAGTTTGCTGCGGGGCCCTCTGCTGCTGTTGTTGTTGGAATGGGCGTTTGTTGGGTCCCGTATTTTCGGTATCTCTCTCTCGCTTTAGTTTATGCCCCATGTCTCTCTCAACGCCTTGTGCCACGCTCAGGATTTCCTCGTAGGTACGAGCTCGGCTAGTGGTGACAGCAAGGCAAAAATTCGGAGACAGCCCCTTCTTGAATCTACGGGCTCTGTCCTCTGGGGTACGAACCATGTACTCTGCAAAGTGGCTCAACCTGCTAAATTCAGCAGTGTACTCATCAACAGATAGGTTACCTTGTTCCAGTCTCTCGAATTGGCTTTCGAGAGCTTCCCGAGCCACTTCGGGGTAGAATTTCTTCTTGAATAGCCTCTTGAAGTCCTCCCAGGTGAGGTCAGGAGCAGATAGTTGTGGTTCATCTCTAAACCAGGTCCGAGCTATGTCGAACAGTTGCAGGCTTGCAGACTCCACTTTGAGATCATCAGAGACCCAAGCAGTCTTCAAGAGTCTCTCGACATTCTCTATCCACTCATCGGCATAGAGAATGCCCTCAGTTCCGTAGAATTCCAGGGGTTTAAGGTTCTTGAAGTCTTTGGCACTCCCTGGCCTCTTGTGTGGCGACTCCTGGGACCTAAGAGCTTCTGAGAGGCTGGTTCGTAGAAGTGCAGTCTGTTCTTTCTGGGATTCTACGAGTCCCTGGAACACTCCGAGTAGCTGTGCCCCATCTAGAGTAACTGCTGGAGTAGATGGAGGCGGCGGGAGTGCAAGAGTTTCGGGCACATTCTGCTCAGCTGGTTCTGATGTGCCTCCTACTGTGTCCCTTGTCTGGACCATTCTGTAAGATTAAGGGATAGGAAGATCAGAATAGATTACTTGGAAATCAAGGGCGATAGGAAAATTGATCAAAAATGATATCAAGAATTGAAATGAAGATCATATTCTGTGAATGAGCTTTTCCTAGAATCCTCAATCCTATTCCATACCCTGTCCTAGGGTATTACCCTATTTATGGATACTGGACCTGCATGGGCCACCATAAAAATGTGTCACGACCCGCACCCTGAAATTCGGGCACGAGTGCGTGGGTACGTCCAGCCTACGCCGCAGAGTCGGCGGTAGTACGCTGTCTAGGTCAAATCCACAGTTAACTAATCTAGCTCATTCACAAATAAAATAGGCAAGATAATAATGGGAATAAGATGCTTAAGATTTCAAATGAAATAAATGTGACAACAGATCAAATGTTTTAATACAGAATCCAGAAAAAAAATCGGGGACAAACCCGATTACTAAGATAAAGAGCATGAAATAAAAGCTACTGCTAACTACTCTGCAGCAGTGGTCTCCTGGGTAGGAGCTGGTTCCTCATAAGTGTCATATGTTCCCTCATAGGGGCCATAATAGGTAGGGGCAAAGTTCTCATCATCGCCTAAAGCAACGGATCCAGTCAGGAAAAGAGCAAAGTACACAATGCACAACAAGATTAAACTAAATATTTATGACAATTAGACTGAGTACCATATTAAAAAAATGCATAAAAGAAACAAAAATAACTAAGAGTTAATGCTATAAACAGGGATATGAGAAACAGGAATAATAAGACAGGAAATAAAACTACAACAGTCAACAAGAACTATAACAAGGCCAGAAGCTATCTGTGTGAACTTGTGTTTGTTTTAGAATACATAGTTGGCATGTAGGGGTTTATAAGGCTAATCCGACCGTCATAAACGGCTATTAAACAGGAATAAACGAGATCCGGCTGAGGGTACAGTCGCGTACCAACAGCTATTAAACACGGCAGGGGGAAGGGTAAACTACATGCCTTCTAGTATTCTTCCACCCGACATGAAAAACAAGACATGAACTCCAGTATTCAAGACATAAAATCCAGTATTCTAACACTACGTGTAATCATCAAGGGTACTAGTAGAGCAGGGAATTATTTATCACAATATAAAGATTAAACTTGAAGTGCAGGTACTTGTCTGTTGTTTGGATCCAAATATAGTTTGTATCTCGGGAAAATTTTTCAGAAATGAGTCCAAATGCTGAAATAAATATTATCATCATGCTCAGAAGATGTCAAATAGCTAGAAACGCCTGTCCTTGGGTCCAATTTGGAGATAAGGGCAGAAACGGCAGTTTCGGGGCAAAACGGGGTCCGCTAGTGGGCCCGCTTTGTACCGAAAAATATGTCCGGGTCAACGGTCTCCAAATTCACCAAACTTAGTGTCAACAGGTTAGGAACGATGATATGAACCCAACGAAACTTCCAGATTTGAATTCCGATGAGCCAATCACAAAATCGCCGGTCGAGCGGGGCCTATGGGGCCCACGACACACGATTTCGTCAACGTTCTCAGAATCGAACCAAACTTGACCCACAGGACCAGCGTATTACTACGAGTCCGATGGCGCAAGTTTTGTCTCGATCCGACGAGTGTACAAGAAGTTAGGGCGAATTGTAGAAAAGTCAGATACGGGTTGATGTTCGCGGATACGCGTTGATTCCGGTGTGCACGCACACCCGAATAAGCTTCCGCAAAATCTCACACGTCCGTATCAACGGCGCGCACGTATCTGTGAAGACCGCACGCGATCAAGTCATCCCGTTTGGCGGAGCATACTCAGTTCCGGGGTAAAACAGGGTCTGGTTTTTCCTGTTTTTGGATCGCGGTGTGCGATCACCACAGGACGCGATGCCCCGAGCGGTTTGTCCGGGCACCGAGAGGGTCATACAGGCTTCGCAACGTAATTTACGAAATTGAAAACGGAGATACAGGGTGCAAGATACGAGTACCTGAACCGGGCTCTTCGAAATAGGGAATCTTGTGTCCGTGTCGTGTCCGACACGACACGAAGAATTGGGGATTAGGGTTAGGGTTCAGGCGATGGCCGCCGGCGGGGCTGATCGGCGCTGTGCTGGCCGGAGGTGGTCGGGGACGCTGAGGCGAGGCCGGGCGGAGGCACGGCGGAGCGGGGCGGCGCCGGGAACGGCGGCTGCTGCTGCTCGAATGGAGAGGAGAGGCGGCCGGGGGTCTCTGGTGCGGTGGTGCGGCGAGGGGACTGCGGCGGCGAGGGTCGAGGGCAAGGCGGCGAGGTCGGGGGCAAGGCGGCGGGGTCGGCCGGCGTCGAGGCGGTGATCGGGGTCGGGTGTGTTCGCCGGAGGGGGGGTTCTCGGGGTTTATAAAGGGGAGAGGGGCCGGCCAAGGCGGGGGCGAGGGAGGTCGTGGCCTCGGAGGGCGGGGCGAGCCGGGTGGAGCGGAGGGTGGCGCCGCCGACGGAAGCGGAGAGGGGAGCGGGTCAGCCGGGTCGTGGGGGGTGCTGGGGAGACCGGGTCAGTGGGCGGCGGGTCGGGTCTGGGTAGACCCGACCCGACCCGGTAAGGGGCGGGCTGGGCCGGATCAGGCCCAGCGGGCCGGACCTAGGGAATGGGCCGAAAACAGAAAATAATAATAATAATAATAATAATAATAATAATAATAATAATTTAAACAGTTAATTAAATAATTAATTAATTAAATAGTTTATTGGCATTTAAAAATAGGTCTGAGGCCCAATAAAATCCAAAAAAATTACCCTAAGTCCAGTTTTTTATTTTACACCTAAAAATATTATTTTCATGATATTTTAATATTATTTACTAACAATTAAAAATTATTTAATAATTAAAACCTTAATTTTAATTACAGAAAATTCCCAAAAAATTGTGAAAAATCCTAGTTTTAATAATTTTGAAAATTCAGGGGATTTACAGCTTGCTTTACCAAGTATGCCATACCCTAGGATGCTTGACACTATTTTATATGATAGAATCTTTCTTGAGTTATTCATGGTGATTCTGTATAGGCTTACAGGATTCGTGATATAAGATTTGTATATTATATGGATATTATTAAGACTCGTTGCACTAGCTAGAGGTCATGATCTTGCGTGTTATGGACATGAGACATTGTGGACATGAGACGTGAGGTTACATTGGGTGGGGAGAGACACACCATACTATAGGCTGATTATTGATATATATACTATACTACTAGATGTGTTGTGGCACATATACTTGAATCGTGCTACTACTAGAGGTACCTTGGACTCTGTCTCAGATTTTTGGCACCTATACTGAGTCTTGATACTACTTGCTGCTATGGGCTCTCCGACACAGAACCTGTAGTAGTTTCAGCCAGAGTACGAGTGATGCTCTCACGTATATATCAAATGGATGGTTACAGTAGTTTGCCCTTGAGTATGTGGCGTTATACTGTTTTACTTTTGGCATGTCATTTCTTGTACCTTGTTACGTCCCTCTGAGAACCTGGTCCCCTACCAATTTTTGCAGCATAGACGGTTATGGAGCCTTTGGAGTTCTTGATGGAGTTGCTTGTCTTGCAGGCATTAGTACCAGGTACTTATATCATATCTACCAGAGTTATGGTTATTTATTCATATTGTTTATTCATCTGCTGATGTATCCTAGTTTTATAGACGCATATTTCTTTCTCGAGTCTATTCGAGTTTGTGTGTTACTAGGCGGCCTAATTTAGCACATGTAGCTCATTCTTGTGTATTCTGTTCATTATGGATTGAGGTATAGATATTTATATTTACTTGATTATTTAGATAGTGACCATTATAATACAGCGTATACGTATTTCAGTCAGACCAGAGTCTGGTCAAATGCGTAGCTGGCATGTTACGTATTCCTAGTCCTACGTATTTTGGGACTGGAGCATGACAAAAAGTTAACAGGTAATCGAATTACAGTACGTAAATTCGTGCCTCGGTCCTCAGATAAATGCGGAAAACATTGTCGAATGGAATCCTCCCACTCCCAGGTAGACTCGCCTGGCAAATAATGCTTCCATGCAACCCTGACCAGTCGAATAGTCTGTCCCCTCAAAATCTTCTTACTGCGATTGAGTATCCCTACTGGCTGCTCTACATATGATAAACTGGGCTCGACTGTAATCTCTGCATGATCAAGCACATGTCTAGGGTCTGCCACGTATCTCCTCAACTGTGATACGTGAAATACATTGTGCACGCCTTCTAATGACGGAGGCAATGCAAGACGATAAGTCACTTCGCCAACTCGCTCCAAGTTGTCAAATGGTCTGATATACCTCCGACTTAACTTACCTCTGCCCCCAAATCTGATGGTACCACGAGTAGGCGATATCTTCAAAAACATATGATCACCTTCCTTGAATTTCAAAGGTCTGCGACGCGCATTTGCCAAATGTTTCTGCCTGTCCTGTGCTGCACGCAGGTGGCCCTGAATCTGCTTCACTTTCTCTATTGTCTGCATCACCAACTCTGGACCAAGTATCTGACGCTCTCCCACGTCGCTCCAGCATATCGGCGACCTACACTTCCTGTCGTACAGTGCCTCATAAGGTGCCATCTGTATGCTTGCTTGGTAGCTGTTGTTGTAGGAGAATTCCACCAAGTATAGATGGTCCTCCCAAGATCCTCCAAAGTCGATCATGCAAGCTCTCAATTTATCCTCCAGTATCTGAATCGTGCACTCTGACTGACCATCAGTTTGTGGATGATATACAGTGCTACACTTGAGACGAGTTTCTAAACTTTCCTGCATACTCTACCAGAAATATAACGTGAATCTGGAATCACGATCTGATACAATGCTGATAGGCACTCCATGCAGTCATACTATCTGCCTTATGTACATGTCAGCTAATATCTCCATGGACTGCCCAACTCTGAAGGGCAAGAAATGCGCTGACTTGGTGAGTCAGTCCACGACAACCCAGACTGCAAACTTCCCGCTAGGGGTCCTTGGAAATCTCGTGACGAAGTCCATGGTAATGTGCGCCCACTTCTACTCAGGAATGGAATGCGGCTGCAATAGTCCTGCATTCCTCTGATGTTCGGCCTTGACTTGCTGACAGACAAAATATCATGCCACGAATCTCGCAATCTCCCTATTCAGCCCATGCCACTAGTAGTGTTGTCTCAAATCTTGATACATCTTCGTACCCTCGGGATGAATAGAGTAAATTGAACTATGGTCCTCGTTCATCAACTCCTGGCATAGCTCGCCTCTCGGAACATATAGGCGATCTTCGTGATTTCAGAGTCCCGTCTGCATGCCAGCCTCTGTCCTCTCTCGCAGTCGCCAAAATCTTGCATCGGTTGGCAGAGCTGCCTTGATCCTCTCAACCAATATAGATTGAACCTCTAGACTGGCTTGTATAAAAACTATGGCTCGTATAAGTAAAGAAAAACACCAGTTACAAATATTGTTGCATTGATACTTTTCTGTTTGAAATGTTAGATCGTGTATCTGTTCCTCCAATGATTCTAACACCAAGTACTTCTTGACTAGATTTAATATGATCAAATTTATAAGTATGCAAAAAGACTGTTGTAGCTACTGAACGACGAAATAGATTTTGAAATTTATTAACATTCTCCAAAAAGGGTACTGTCAATAAACCCATTTCAGTGCCAAAGTCACTGAATGGGTAAGTTGTTAATCCCTAAAATGGACGTACTTTATCTATTGTTGAGGAGTCAAATGCATTAGTCGGCCAGCAAGAGGTGTTCGTTGAAGGACAGCTATAAGGAAAGCAGAAGTCAGGGTAAACTGGAAGGGGAGCGTGAGATGACTTCGGGTTTTGTTAATTTATTACGTGATGATTATATTAAAAAAGACCAAAGTCGTGATTTTTTTTCCACTCAAGATTGGGTCTCTATGCAAGTGTTCTGCCCGTAGCTTCAGGTCCGGTTCTGGA
This sequence comes from Iris macrosiphon, assembly GCA_036927795.1. Classification (NCBI taxonomy): domain Eukaryota; kingdom Viridiplantae; phylum Streptophyta; class Magnoliopsida; order Asparagales; family Iridaceae; genus Iris; species Iris macrosiphon. The sequence continues at coordinate 143,647,155 of JAYESA010000008.1, forward strand.
GTATTTATGGGATTAAGAAAGAACCATCTACTAGAACCCCAAAAGAACCAAATTTTTATCGAAATCACAAAACCATTCCGACCGACGGTCAAAATTTCTTCGAATATGTTCTTGAATTTATTCGAGACTTGAGAAAGACTCATATTAGATAAGAATATGGCCCCTGGGTTCCTTTTATTGGAACTATGTTCCTATTTATTTTTTTCTAACTGGTCAGCGCAAGCAGAGGCAAAGGACTAAGCAGATATGTCAATACTTTATTTTTAGAACCATGAGTTCTCGGTGTGGCCCAAACAGGTATGGTGCCAATATGGATGAAACAAGCCTCCGTTGATCAGTTCTACTCACTTCGCTCGCCTTTCTATCCGACTACGATCCCCTTCAACCGCTTTCAAACTGCTCTTTGTTCATTCTTAACCCAGCAGAAAGATTATCCCGATCAAGTAGAACATATGTAGTACATTTAAATAAAAATTATTATTATTGTTTAAGGTGGTATCATACGTATCTACCATGTGTACATGCATGTTATTCATGTAAGTCTTGTAATGTAAATATCAATAATTTTTATCCTTCACCATTTTCTATTGATGAATTGAGAAGTGTGTATGAGCCATCTAGAACCAATTCCATTCCCCTACGATCTTTAAAGTGATTTGGTTAAAGGATAAATTGGAGTACCAAATGTAAGACGCAAAGATGTAAGAACAAAGAATAACTGCATCAAGAAGGATTTACCTACAAGAGATTTACATTGCGGTAACTGTGGTGGACTATGACAAAACAAGAAGAAATGTACTAGTCAGCCAAGAGAGTAAAATTACGTTAAATTTTACTTATTCTCAAGTTCATAATAAATTTTTTGTTGTAATTTGTGATGTTGTATGTATTCTCAAATTAAAAACAAAATTTTGTTGCGATAACTGTTATCTGTGATGATATAATAAAAAAATTATTGCTTTTTTTGTATTAGTCAACTAACAAAAGGAGACATTCTTGTGTTGTAATTTTTTCCCAAATGAATACATATATTGCTAAATAAATGATAGTACAATTAGCAAAAATTTAGAATACAATTGTCTAAAATGGCTGTATCATACAATTGTCCAAATGTCTATATAGTTTTTCGATGCCATAAGAAGCCACCCATGTCAATCATTTACCATAATGCATGCATCGAACATGAGTTGCATCCGAGAGTCTTCTTTGACCTTCATATTACTAGCTATAAACTTTGCTAAAGTGTTCCAAAACCTTCGACAAAGTAATCAGACGATAAAAATGCTGGACACAACGTCTTCCTTCTCCATTTTTACGACTTCCTTCTCTGTTGTTTTGTTCATTTTCCATGGTGGTGGGGGGAAAATTGAGTTGATTGTCGGAATGAAATAGCTTCACCACCTCCTTTATATAGCCTAAAATCTACAACGTTCGGATATCCAACCGTTTAAAGTTCAACGTTAAAAAAAATGACCATTTTCAAAACAAAAAAAATACATATAGTAGGGCACCACTGGATTCGGCGCCCTCATCCATTTCCGTCATGGGACGCCAACTCTAATTACGCCCAACTCCTTTTTTCTTGGGGGTGCTATTAAGCGTGGCGTTTTATCCCTCTATATGCAATTTTTTCAAATTTTTTTTCTTTGGTGTAAATACGACTAAGTTCATCCCTCTAGATGACTTTTTTTTAAAAATTGAGTTAGATAATTTGTACAACTCTATTTAGAAATTTGGTTCGTGCACACAAAAGCCCAACAAACATAATAATTTGTATTTTTTTTTCTTAAAAAAAGAAAGAAAAAAAAGAAAGGGTAACTTGCATGTTTGTGCTTACTTAGGCTAATCTTTAACCAAATATATATGGAACTTCCACAATTAATTCTTGCAAACTTTTACCAAAAAGGATAAATTTTGTTGCAATAAACTTTCAAGTTTGTAACTTAATACTATAATCTATCGCTTATTTTGTACATTGAAATTTTGGATGCCCAACTCTACTCGAAGCAATCCATACCAACCTATGAAACCATATAATCAAAATATCCTATAATCAGACCAAAGAAATCTTGTTTGGATTCTTGTCATGCACTCAAATCCAACCTAAAATTCAATCTATTGAATTATTTTCCTCTACGTCCAATCAAATTTGTAGCCCTATGATTCGGATAGGATTAACAGTTAATTTTGCGAGTGGCGGGCCTAACTTGGATAAAGATTCCTAAATGTATGGTTTGGTTTGGTTGGTTTAAATCTCTTTCTTAAATCAGTGCAACCAAAAGTGGTGGACCACCACCAGTGGTACCATATTGCTTTCCAGTTTGCTTAGCTTTCTCCTCGAATGAGATGAGAGGAGAGGTCAAGCTCTAGCGTAGCTGCGTAGGTCCATGTGCTAACCGCACGTCCCTTTTACTTCTATATGGACACGTACGTAGTCTATTGCTACCGTATTTATTTATTTTGACTATTCTTGATAATTTGTGGGGGAGAGGGAGACCAAAAGTTAGGTTAGATTTTAGTAGATTTCGTATGAAGAAGAAACGAGAGTAATTGTTACTTAATGCTGGTTGGACAACGTAAACTTGTTGTTTCTGTCCCTTTCTCACAAGCTAAGCATTGTATTCTTTTTATTGGTGGCGTCGGGTCCATTGCATAATATCTGGTCGTCCATGTGGATATGATTGATTATGTGTGGTTAAGGGTTAAGGTATAATGCAAGACCTACTTTGATTCGCTCAAAAAAAAAAAAATTAAATTTTTTTTTTTATGTTACATAAGAAATTATACTTGTTTTTTTTATAAAAAATGGTTTTTGAAAATATGGAAAATATAGTCATAATAAATACGAAAATTTTTACTGAAGCAAAATATTATAATAAATTTGTAAAAAAAGTATTAAAGTTTCCAAAATTTCGGAAAAAGCATTAAAACGCCATTTGTAAGGGCGTTCTAATCTTTTCTGTTAACTCCGTTACCCGACTAACGTGGAAAAAAAATAATAAAAATAATAGAAAACGTCTTTCAAAAAAATATTTTATATTTTATATTATTTTTTTTCCTCTCTCTCCTCTCTCTTCTCTCCTCTCTCCTGTGTCCACCCGCTCCCCTCTCTCTCCTCCTCTCTTTCCCGCTCCCCTCTCTCTCCTCCTCTCTTTCCCCCTCCCCTCCTCTCCTCTCTCTCTCCTCTCCTCTCTCCCACTCAAATAATATATATATATATATATATATATATATATATATATATATATATATATATATATATACTCTCTTCTCACTGCAAATTAAAATATATATATCCTATGATTTTCTACTCTCACTCTCTCTCTCTCTTCGTACATTTGCGCACTCTCTCTCTCTCTAGGGAAGTAGATAGGAGTAGTAGGATAATAGGTAACATTTATATTGTAACCGTTAGATTTAGTTGAAGTAGATAGGAGTACTAGGATAGTGGCTAACGTATATATTGTAACGGTTAGATTTAGTTGAAGTAGATAGGAGTAGTAGGATAGTAGCTAACGTTTACATTCCAACGGTTAGTTTAGTTTCTATATATAGCTAACGTATAAGTTATGTATATCTCATCCTCTCTCTTTATCCTACTTATCTTACATTGAAGTCAGAAGAAGAACTTTCATCCCTATTCTGCTACCATTTTCGTCTCAGCTTTTTCCTGATAAACTTCTGTAAGTCTTAATTAAGACGACAGTTTTTACTATGGATAAAAATTTAGTAATAATTTGCTATCATGGAGGTATACTAGATGGATTATCTTACCATGGAGGTAATACTCATCTTATAACCACTTATAGAAATATTACTTTAGCCAGTTTGTGTAGTACAATTTCTGATCGTTTTTGCATAAGTTATGAATTTACAATAAGGTGGTTTTATGAAGATACGTTGATAATAGTAGATTGTGAAGAAACATAGAATTTTATTGTTCAAAGTAATTTAGTTTCAGCTTGTATTAAAATTTACATCATCCCATCACAAGTAAATATGGACACAACTATCATATCAACTAGTGAACATTTTAATGATAACCAAGATTTTAATGTTGGTCCTAGTTGTATAAATCACAGTGAAAGTAACTCTGATACAGAAAACAATGATGTTGACGATGAAAACAGTGATGATTTGGTTGAAAATTTAGATTACTACTTAGATGATAATGATGCTAATGTACATGGTTGCATTCCCGAATTATTTGTTGGCAGACATTTTGATTCTCCTAAGGATTTTCGTAATTTTATTAGCGACCTAGCAATTACATATAAATTTAGTTGTTCATCTAAACATAACAATCATCAAAGAATTGTGTATACTTGTGATTCTCCAAACTGTTGTTGGAGGGTATACGCTAAAGCTATTGGTGATGGTAGTACATTTAAAATTTGTACATTTGAAGGTAGACATTCATGTTTAGGTGGATTTACAGGAGGGCATCATCCACTAGCCACCACCGCATGGGTAAGAAATAAAATAATTGGTAAAATTAGAGATAACAATTCGTATTGTTCGGCACATATTTTACACGATATACTTAGAGAACATCGGATACATATTACATATTCCAAAGCTTGCAGAGCTAGGGAACTTGCATTATCTGATATTAACGGCAGTTACGTTGATGCGTATGGTAGTCTTGAGAAATATTGTTTTACAATTATGGAAACAAATTTCGGTAGCAAATATTTTTTAAAAACAGTAAAAAATAATGTATTTCAAAGAATATTTATTTGTTTCAAGGCTTGTATGGATGGTTTCTTAAGTGGTTGTTTACCTGTTATTAGTATTGATTTTACTTTTCTTACATCTAGATTTCAAGGTAATTTATTTCTTGCTTGTGCCCACGATCCAAACTATCAATTATATCCTATCGCTTATTGTGTTGCTGAGAATGAAAATACTGAGTCGTGGACATGATTTTTAAACTGTTTGAAAATGTCTTTCGAAACTTATTTTGAACGTTGGGATAGTATTTCATTTATATCTGATAAACAGAAAGGATTAATTCGTGGAATGCGAACAGTTTTTTCTAACTCTCCCCACTTTTTTTGTATTCAACATTTTAAATAAAATTTAAAAAATATGTGTCCTCGTACACCGACATATCTACAATGGTTACACAAACTTGCCCGATCTTATAATGAGGTTGATGCCAATGGTTGGTTGGAAAAAATAAAATCTGCAGATGTAAATATTTTCGATTTGATTGTAGGCGATGAAAATCGTAATTTTTCTCACTGGATAACAGCTTATGCACCGTGCCCACGATTAGATATTAACACTTCGAACATTGCTGAATATTTTAACAATTGGATTAAAAGTATGCGTGACAAACCTATATCAACATTGCTTGATGGTATTAGAGCAAAAATAATAACACTTTACGACAAGCATCGAACAAATGCTGAAAAGATGGAAACAGAGTTTTGTCCAAGGATGATGAACACTATAGCACGTATTAGACGGGAGTCACACCATTTTTAATTATTGCGTTTTAATAACAATAAATTTAAAATATAGGATCATGAAACAAGTAGATGTTATATGGTTGAACTAGACCGTAAATGTTGTACATGTGGTCGGTGGCAACATACTCTATTACCATGTGAACATGCTTGTTTTACATGTCATTCTTCTAACGTACCAGTTGAAAGTTTTTATCCTGTTGAATTTTATGTTGCAAAACTTAGAGCTGTATACATGCCATGTATGGAACCGATTCCAGTCCCCTATAATCCTCAAAGTGAACCTATAAGAGGTCGAATTGGAGTACCACTTCTTGGGCGTAGAGCTGGCAGACCGAAGAAGAATCGTATAATGATAAGAGAACCGTCGACAAGGGATCTTCGTTGCAGTAATTGTGGCGGGCTGGGACACAACAAAAGGAGTTGTAGAAATCAACCGAGGCAGTGAATATCATTCTTGTATATTTTTTGAGTGATTATGATTTTGATCTAACGTTGTTACAATGTTGTAATTGAAGTTGCTGAACTTTCGAATAAAATAAACATCATATTACGGAAATTGTAAGACCAACAAAATATTGTCTTACATTTATTTATAGATACCAACAAAATTACTAGCCCCATCTATCATCCCTTCTATAATTTCTACGATCCACTCGCCTAAGATCTAACTTATCTCTCCTTTTTTTTGTACCCTCCGGTGGTGGCAAATATAAATGGGAGTCTGGATCAAGGCTGGCTGAGCCAAATAACGAAGTGCCACTCTCCTGCATGTAATAATTCCAATCCCATTGTTGAGAAGCACCCTGTGGCGTGTCATCGTTGCTCTGGGATGTGGTCTCGTAACTCTGGGATGTGTCACTGTCATGCTGTGGCCTGCCAGCGTAAGACTGGGAATATCCCTCATAATATTGTGGCATGCCAACATAAGGTTGTGACATGCCAGCGTAAGGTTGGGATGTTCCCTCACCAACCTGTAATACTCGTGCCTCTGTATTGCTCGAACCAGCTCCTCGTGCACCTGTCTGTAACCTCCGATTTCCAATTTCCAAAATAATTAGATTTTAATTTATTTTAAAATATCAAGTTTTATAAAATATTTTTCCTTAAAATTTTTATTTGATTTTGAACGATGTTTGATTGTAGAAGGTAATTTAAAAATCTTTTATAAAAAAATCATTTTTTCTAAATGACGATGTATTACAAAATAAATAAATAAATAATAATATATATATTCCTCTATTTTCAAATGTTTATTGGCTTGAAATCATAAAATTATTTATTGGATAAAATTAATTAAAGGACTAGTTGTTTCTTCAAAATAATTTTATATTTAATGGAATAGTAAATAAATAAATTACATAGCTTTCCTAAAATATTTTCTGAAATTATAATCTTTTCTTTTTAAATTTTTTACAAGTTGCCATTTCCTATTAACTAGCCAGCACACCCTCGTTCTCACATAAAGAACTCATTCATATTTAATCCTGGCCATTCATCATTGGGCCAATCCTCACCCTTTAGCCCACAACTCTCTCTTCCTATTTAAGGCTCTCATCACCATTCCCAAGAAACCCTAGCTAGCCCTCACAAATCTCCACAAGCCAACAAGCCATCACCACCATTTTGTGTGCTCGTGTCCGTGTGTCCAGCATCACCGTGTCAGCCGTGTTAGCCTCGGGTCCGACCCCGGGTGTCCCACCGTATCCATTCATTTCCTGTGTCCGGTTACAACTTTACAACCTGATTTTCGTGTCCGACACACCCGGACACAACCCCCACACCACAGCAAACACCCACCCCGTGTCCAACACCAGGACACGCCCACTGTACAGCGAACCCATCGTGTCCAGCCGACACGATGCACCCCGACACATCCACTAAACCTAACCCTAACCTAACTCCGGCGAGCGTCGGTGGCCGCCCAGATCCGCCGAGATCTCCTTCCGCTGAGTCGAGACGCCGGTTCCTCGAGAACGACCGCCGCCGCCGAGAAGAATCGAGCACCGCCGCTGAGTCGAACAGACCGCCGCTGGAACCGACGCCGCCGCTCCTCGAACAGACCGCCGCCGCTCCTCGAACAGACCGCCGCCTCCTCGAAAAGACCGCCGCCGAACAGATTCGCCGCCCCGAGTCGAACGTCGACCTCGCCGACGCCTGACCCGCGCCGACCCCGGCGGATTTGCTCCTCCGTCGACGACGAATGTGAGCTTCTCTTCTCCTCCCCCTTTCTTCTGTTCTGTAGGTTAGAGTTTATTAGTTATAGTGTATTAGTTTAATTAAATGTGATTAGTTAAGTTAATTAATTAATTAGATTAGTTAGTTTAATTAGTTTAATTATAATAATTAGAATAGTTAATTTGTAAGTTTAGTTAATTATTTATAATCAGTAAATAAATTCTTAATCAGTTAATTGATTTATTAATTAATTAGTTAGTAATTTCATATAAATTAGTTTAGTATATAATTAGTTAAAATACATAATTAGTTTGGTTTAGTTAAATAATTAATCAGTTATACATATTTTGTATAAAATTTTTGGTATATATATACATATATGTAGATTATATTTTCGTATTGGTATATGTATATATTTTGTATATACTTAATATATTTCAATATAAAATTGGTACATATGTGCATATCTATATTTTCAGTATATGTTGGAAATTGTTAACTGGTATATGTTTAACAAAAACATGATTTAGCATATATAAATAAATGTAGCATAATAATATATTTTTGGTATAATTATAAATTGGTATAGTATAATATAAATACGTATTGTATCCCTTTTCAATGAACTATGTCTATATAGATATACATTCAAGTATTAATTATTATGCTTATATATACATTCAAGTATTATTTATTATGTTTATATATATACACAAGTATTATTTATTTTAAAAGTATATATATACTAGTATAAATTAAATTCATGTATTAGCATAGTCATTGTACCTTGGAATTTAGTAGATATAGTAAATTCTAACTTGGCTTATTTTTATGACTGTACCTTGTATAACGTATTTCTCAGTAGCTATTGTAATTAAAACATACAGTATTAATATTACTTAAGGTATATATATATACACTTATCTATTTTCGTACCAAATGTATTTGATGTATATGTTGGTACAATGTGCACACTTCTATGTCTCTAACAGACGACCCTAGTTGACTGAGTTCCATGCCTGACATAGCCCCTGAGTTAGTATTTGCTTGCGTGTTTAGTATAGCTTCTGATGCAAATATTGTATTGTTATTATATGTCATTAGGACTGTGGGTTCCTCCAGGCGACACTCTGGAACAGGACCTCGGTATTCACCAGCTAAGGACCAAAGGCGAGTACATTCTCTGATTAGTTTCTAATTTATGATATCTCCTATGTTCACTGTATCTAGTGTAAATATCCATGTTCTTGACACATTGGTTACACGGATTGGTATACACGGATCTCGTCATGAGATGTTATTCCTTATTCATGGTGTAGCTTGTACAAGACTTGTTTTCCTTGTTATCTTGTGCATGTACAGACACTGATTTCCAGGGAGATTTGCTACCTTCTTAGGGAATCCCGTGCCATAGCGTACCATGATTGGATCTACTATACCAGTCGGGGGTGGGGAGTATTTTAGTGTAGATATGTGATCATACCCAACTTTTCATGCATCATAGCTCACCCCACATCTCACGTCGGGTACGGCCTGACCATCTCCGTGCCTCTTAGCTGTTACGTGTGATTAGCCTGACCTCTACATGCATCATAGCTAACCAACGGTTAGCCTGACCTTCGTGAATCATAGCTAATCACATGTAACCAGCCTGATCAAGTTCCCAAGCCGATCACATGTTAAAGCTAGTACTCACACACTTAGTCATAGGACTCTTGCTCATTGACATATTGCTTCTTTTCCTGCATTTACTTACAGTATTTCCAGTATTTCTTTCATTGTATATTTCTCGTACCTATACATGCATCTGGTATATTTCCATCTAGAACTGTTACATAGTCTATGTCATTTATATAGAACTGCTATTTAGAGATGTACTTTGCTCCTTCCTGACTGGAAAATATTTTTTCAGACTGTGACCTTAGTGGACTTGTTTCTGACATTTGGGGATTTGGTTGTTACTGATTGCAGGTATGATTTTTGTCATAGACTTGTGTTGTATTCTTTTATTTTTCTTCAAATTCCTATCGTGCTGTAGTTGTGATTGAGTATGTTGTTCATATTTTTATAGTGTTGTCCGAGTCTCCTTATGGAGTTGGATACTAGCGTGAGATTGTTTAGATAGTACTCGACCTAGACAGCGTTCTACCGCCGATGCTGCGGCGTAGGCTGGACGTACCCACGCACTCGTGCCCCTAAACCGGGTGCGGGTCATGACACTGTCCTACGAGGACGTGCCTGCCTCTGTCTCACAAAGCCTACCGGATGGCTGTCAGGTATATCGAGTGGAGTAAACGGGGACTCAGTGGTGCGCATATATTGTACAGTTGTCCCTATAATTCTTTCTGGATCTCTTTCGGGATCCTCAGCTATATCACCCAGTGTCTCCGCCTGAATATATAAATCCACACTTAATCAATATAAAGTAACATATATAAAGATGATATTTTATGCAAATAAGAACACATACCACTAGAGCATCACGTGCCCTCCTATCACGCAAGCTCAGATCATCTAAAGCTCGTGGCTGGAACCGGGCTTCTTCAAATTGATACCTCCTATTTTGCACTAGGGGGCATCCATACCAACGTAGAAAATCGGCAGTACCCTCCACTGTAAAATGTTAACACAAAATGAATGATATGTAAGATATAAAACCGTATTATTTATTTGAAATAATTCTTAACTTACAATCTGCCGCCGATGTCATTAATTCAGATATGTGTTCCACGCCATGCGTGATAAATCTGGATTCCCAACCAATCATATACATTCGCACCCGCTCTTCCATATTTGATTTTGTACTGCTAGAAGCCAAAGGCTCCAGGGGTATCATCTGTTTCAGTCCGAACTGTCGCATAACACGATCCGCTGGATGAAACATGATAGATCCGTTGTACATGATATAATACCTATGGAGACTACGGGCACGTTCTTTATCTCTCACACCTTCTGGCACACTTTGAGGTTGCCAAACAACCTATTTGGCATTCAACAAGTAATAAATGGTAGACACAACAATATATTTTTAAATTTTAATTTAATAATTATATACTAACCTCATAGGTGTTTAATGTGTCAAATTGATGCCGGTAAAGAGATATCACTTTGGTCATACAATGTACATAATCTGTATTTCCAGTAATCCAGCGAATGCCTGCTGGCCATACTGGTTGTTCATCGCTATATATACTAACTGGTCTACCAATCACGAAGTGCTCGTAACACCAGAACTACAAAGAAGAACAAAAATAAGATACAAATAAATATAACATATATTATTTATTTTTATTCATACCTGTATAAGTGTTAGACGTCCACTTATGTTTTTGGCGGTTTTACCCTGTGATACCTTACTCACAAAAGACGTCATAGAGCGGTATAAATTTGCTAACACTGCTACACTCCATGCGTGTCTTGTGTAGGAATGGATGTCCGCCAAAAATGGAAGCAGTCGCATGTTGACCATATTTCCCGTAGCGTCGGGGAATAAAAAAGCACCGCATAGACACAATAAGTAAGCCCTGGTGCAACATATTACCTGAAAATATAATTTAATATTCATACCATTTATATTAAATAAATATTAACAATAATTAATACATGTAAATAATTACCCGCGAATTATCGACAGGAACTTTTGTATAGCCGATATGATCAACATGCATGAAAGTTGACCGGAGCTACGTGAGTTTGACAGTGCTGGTTTGTCCCATGTCAGAGGGGGGCTCCACACCGAGGTATTCTCTAATGAGTTGTTTTGCTTCTAATTTTTCGTCGAAATATATAGGATTACCGTCGATAGGTAATCCTAGAATCTGTGCCACGTCCGCTAACGTGATCGTCATCTCCCCGAAGGGTAACTGAAATGTGTTGCGTGTTGGCCACCATCGCTCAACGATACTTAATATCAGGTCTCTATCGTAACGCTTCATTCGTATAGCGTCAACATAGTAAAAACCAAAAGCCTTCACCAAGATATTTTGTGCTTCAGTCAACTCCCATGATGCCCGCCATTCACCATGCTCTCTTAATTTTACATCTGGATAATCATAACGCTATAATATATATATATATATATATATATATATATATATATATATATATATATATATATATATATATATAGTTAGTACAATATAATACACTTAACAATAATAATATTATTTATCTAGGGGTTACATTACCGGTCCTGCAAAAACCAGACTAGAAATGTGAGACTCTCGTTCACGTTGAATGGCCGGAGTTGTAGGTCCACCGGGTATGCGTTCGTCATTTTGAGAAGCCATCTGTATTTCGAGTGCTCTAACTGGAGAAACTTAACAACAATTTTTTCTTTCTAATGTGAAACTCTCCTTCTGTGAAGAATTTTTTTTCTTTCTAATGTGAAGTCCTTATGTGAAGAATTGTTGGTTCTTATAGCAATTCCATTACATTATATGACAAAAAAAGTTCACGGATTTGAATCAGTAAAGGAAAGTGAATCATCTGTACAAACAAGACATGATAGGGACAGGTGAGTCACGGGTGGGGAGTATATGTGTGTGTGGGGGTGTGGGGTTTTGGGTTGGGGGGAGAGACATGAGAGTCACGGGTTGGTAGTATATGTGTGTGGGACAAGAGAGACATGGACAAGAGAGAAGAGACAAAAGACAAGAGAGGACAGGACAAGAGGAAAGAGACGAGAGGAGAGGGGAGAGAGAGAGAGAGAGAGAGAGAGAGAGAGAGGAGAGACAGAAGAGATGAGAGAGGAGAGAGGAGAGGAGAGCGAGAGACAAAAGAGATGAGAGAGAGAGACAGAAGAGAGAGGAGAGGAGAGGAGAGGAGAGGAGAGGAGAGGAGCGGGAAGAGAAGAGAGGAGAGGGGAGAGAGAGAGAGAAGAAGAAGAGAGAGGAAGAGAGGAGAGACAGAGAAGAGAGAGTGAGAGAGAGAGAGGAGATGAGAGGAGAGGAGAGGAGCGGGAGAGAGGAGAGGGGAGAGGGGAGAGAGGAGAGAGGAGAGCGGAGAGGGGAGGAGCGGGAGAGAAGAGAGGAGAGCGGGTGAGAAGAGCGGAGCGGGAGAGAGGAGAGAGCAGCGGGGAGCGGGAGGGAAGAGGGGAGAGAGAGAGAGAGAGAGAGAGACAGGAGAGAGGGCAGAAAATTTTTTTTTTAAAGGAAAACACCCTTGTGAAGGGCGTTTTTTTTTAAATATTTTTTTTTCTCACCAGAAAGGAGGAGAGAGGAAAGTAGATGAAAAATTATATATAAAATTGTAAAACGCCCTTCAAAAGGGCGTTTTATGTTATTTTAAGATTTTTTTTCGAAGTATAGAGAGAGGAGAGAGGAGAGAGGAAAGAGATATAAAAAATTAATATAAAATATAAAACGCCCTTACAAAGGGCGTTTTTTATTTTATATATATATATATTTTTTATTTCCGCGTTGACGGAGTTAACCATAACTAACGGAAAGCATAAAACGCCCTTTGTAAGGACGTTTCGATGCTCTGACAGAAATTTTTAAAAATTCAGTGCTTTTATTACAAATTTTTTAAAATAGTTTGCTATAGGTGAAATTTTCCGTAATAAATATTTGAATATGAATAGTTTAGTCCTAATTTTTTATTATAAATGCTAGAAATTGGAAGATAAGGTGAATCCTTTAGAGGTGGGTGGAAGAAACCATTGTTATTGTTTAGGTTAAAAAGATCATAAAACGTACGTAGAAAATCGAAAATTACAAGAACTTCTAAGAAAAGAAAAATACAACTGACTTGTAATCCAAAATTCTGAAATATAAAATTTGTAAAAAATGTAACACAGTTGTAACTACAATCCTTGTTACAAAAATACAAACAAAATGGCTAGAAGAAGATGTTAAGAAAGACAAGTCGTTGGGGGTGATCAAAACCACTGTTGCTCAAAGAAAAAATTGACCCTTTGTTCCATCGATCTTTTTTCAGGAACCAGTAAGTTCAAATGATAGAACTTCTGGAATGCTCACTTCTCACTCTAGAATGCAAAGGAATTCGGACTTGCACGACGCAAAAAGCACAGTCGTGCACGTGCGAAATGCAAAGTGTGCCATCAAAGCGCTACTTTGCGTCATTCGTCCGAGTCACTAGATCCTAAGAAAAATTTCAAAGAGAGTGACAAAAACATAAATATTTTTTTGAGAATTAAAACCTTGGACCTTTAGAAAATTATCTCACTATCTTATCCACATTGACTACCACACCCTATGTGCACATGTCCAATACTCGTTGATGATGTTATATCCTCCGGGGATGGATTATCCTCTCGATCACGAGATCCTCCACTCCGCCATATGCCCCAGGCACCACCACTCTTCCATTCCACTCCATCATCTATAAGAGATCCCGCCACCCTATCATATGTTCATCCACCAGATACTTATGCAGCTACAGAATGGATCCTGAAGTATACCGATCTTGTTTACGATGCTAATGGTCGATATATTTGTCGACTTGGAGATACTTCGACACAACCAGAGAGACACCTTCCTTCACAGCTGTACCCAATCATACAATTAGGATTATTTACACTAACTACCCTTAAGTTTTGGATTTATTACACGGATACTCTTATTTTTAAACTAATTACACTGGCCACCCCTATATTTTATGTTTATTACACGGGGTACCCCTACTTTAAGATAAAAATGAAAAGTTATAACACTAACTACCCATATTTTTTATTTTTTTTCTAAAGGGAGGGGTAATCAGTGAAATTAGTTTAAAAGTAGATGTATTCCGTATAATAAGTCCAAAACTTAGGAATAATTAGTATAAATAACTAAGATATAAGAAAATAACAATATACTTAGAAAATAACAAAGAAAACTGAAATGAAGTCTTAAAAAAAAAGAAAAAAATCTAGAGCACTAAGGTGTACCCAATCACTTGTCCATTGACTGGTTTACATGTAATATAGAGGAATTTAAGGCCGAAGGTCACTTCCTATCTGCTGCAGGCAGAGCAGAGCCAACAATGGGTAGGTGGGGTCACGTTATCCCACTCATTATATATATATATATATATATATATATATATATATATATATATATATATATATATATATATAGGGAGAGAGAGAGAGAGAGAATAAGGGAGGTGAGATGGCACCTCACTCCCAAAACAAGGGTGGCGGTGACGTGACACAATTCCAACCACACATTTCATAATTGACAAATTGCACTTAACCCTCTCCCCTCGTTTGTGTGGTTGTGATTGTGCCACATCACCGCCACCCTTGTTTTGAGAGTGAGGTGCCACCTCACCTCCCTTATTCTCTCTCTCTCTCTCTCTCTATATATATATATATATTATAGAATTTAAAAATAATAAAAAATATTTTTTTTTATGTGCTTCTCTTTCTTAGTCTTTTTTATCATGTGTGTGTCTCTCTCTCTTCCTCTCTCCTATCGTGTCACACTTATCTTTTCTGTCGCACCTTTCTCTTCTTCATTCGTCAGGTAACACCCTTAAATATATTTAATTCATGTCCTAATTTTTTTAAATGGTTCATAAATGATTCATGTGCTAATTGATTAATGTTCTAATTGATTTTGTTCTTATTTGTTTTTAGATGGCAATATTTAATTTGCTTTTAGATGAAATACAATTATTTTTTAGTTTAACATTCTTCGATTAAGAAAAAAATAAATAAAATCAAAGTAAATTAGTAATTGAAAATAAAATATTTTTAATCTTATTTTCCTTGAGAGAGAACAATATTAATCATCATAAAGTCCTAGGATGATAATGTTCATGATTAAAATTATATGATTCAAGTATGTGTTTTAAGATACACTAAATCTTTTTGAACAAATGGTCAAAATTGATCAAAAATGTTTTGTATGACATGGCTGGAATGACACTGAAGTTTAAGATTCTGATTATATTGAGTTCAAAAGTTCAAAACGTGTGCTTTCATGCCAATAATTTTTTAAACTGAATAAAAATTAGAATAGACGACACAGCTTAGATATAGAAAATATAATTTTATGCCTAATTTAAGCAAAAAAAAAAAGTATTATAATCACTGACCGCAGTTGGTAGTTTCATTTGCATACATCTTTGTTTTTTACTTCTGATGTATATATAATCCTTTTTTTTATCAACATGTATAATACTTGAAGTAAGGAGCCATATACTGTGTCATAAGCTTCTCAATGTTAACCAGCCACTCAACGGCCCCAACCCTTCATGTTTATCAACTACACAATCAAAATAACATTACCAATTCCATATATACAAAAAGTAAAGTTTCTCCACAGCCTGCTTATATAGTTTCATTATTTGCTTGTTGTGGCTGCCCATCATTTTTGGGTATACATTTCAGCGGAAAGTGTCAAGAATCCAGGAATCTACTAAGGCTCAGGATTTTTGGTGGTATTTTTAAAGAAAAGGTCAAGTTATATTTTTGATACCACAGTCTCACATTAAACTTGTGTGACCGTTGTGGTTACCGGAGAGGTATAAGATCTTGGTTGGGTGGTGTATAAGTTCAATGGATCGAGCCATGGAGACGTATTTATTCCTTCTATTTATTTGATGGGAGTTGGAGACAGTGGGTCCAAAAGATATACAATGCAACATGCACAAAAGTTTCGAACGTTGCGCTGCATCTCAGAAAAATAAAAAGAAAAATTTTGAGTTTAGTCCCACTTAATTATACAAATTTAGACTTACATCACACTTTTTGTCGCAAAAAATATTTATTTTGTCACTAAAAACTGTCGTCAAATATTTTTTATGACAAAAAATGGGATGTAAGTCTAATAAACAAACAAGTGTGGGATGTAAGTCTAATAAACAAAAGTGGGACTAAAGTCAAAAATTTCCAAAAAAAAATACTATAGTCTCACTTAGGCTTCGTTTGAGACTTCTATACTGATAGAGCAAAGATGAAAACAAATATCAGGTTAAAGATCCGAGATATATGATAGTCCGAAAAAGAGATCAAGGAGGAGCAAATATGATTGAGACTTCTATACTGATAACCCCCACATGTCTGAAAATTAGACCTCCATGGGCCACTACTAAAACCATGTCAGACCCCGGATCCAGAATACTGAGAGCGGGGGCTGACAAAGCCAGCTACGTATACCAGAGTACTTCAGTACCCCAAAATACGGTCACGGATGTGAATATACATAGGGGATTAATAATATAAGCCATCAGTCAACCTAGCTCAAACAATCATAATATCTCAATCACAAACAGAAAATCACAATATACATAGAAATATGATCATCAGAAGCAAAATAGTAAAGCGTCACAAACCATATATACATAGTTGATCATGAAGCTAGTAATACAAAATGAAGAACTAGAAAGAGTATAAGTCATACATGATCAACTCTACCTATAGTCTAGAATATGCTAATCATGTAATGCACAGTAGAGGATATAACAGGTCCAAAATACGAGCCAATAGATGCTCGAGGCTAAACGCCAAAAATGAATATGTACAATAAGTGGAAGAACAAAATAGGAACCCACTCAATCGGTCTGGCACGCCGCGTGGTCACCATCCTCAAAAACAAACGGAATATCCTCTAGCTCCGCTACCGGATCTAGCCAAGCAAAACTAGTAGGGTCAGACCCTAAATAGTAAGTACCACAAAAGAGGTCAAACTATGAACTAAAATCAGCAATACAACATAGAATTACAATATCCTAAGTGTCATATCCCAGAACCATAATACTGGAGAGCGGAGACAGACAAAACCACCTACGTATACCTCTATACCCCGAAATACGGTCACGGCTGTCTAGACATGTAAGGGTTTACTCAACAATCCATCAAGCAATCCTAGGTCAAGAATCCTAGGTGTCTCAATCTCAAGCAAGCAACAAGTTACAAGATGTATGATCACCAAACATATAATAGTGAGGCATCCCAAACTATACATACACCTTCAAGAGATAGACATAGAAATAGTATTGCCAGACGACACAGCATTAATCGCTGGTCTGCAAGTTCAATCCAGTATAGTAGAAAGGATCAAAGCAACACAGTCTACGGATGTCAAGCTTCAGCGACTTAGAGTAAATGTGATACAGCGCGTAGACCTGAACTAAGCATTCACAGTGACGAAATACTCTGTTTTGGGAATCATATTTGTGTACCAGACGGAGACCTTCGTCAAGAGATCATGTTAGAAGTCCACAGTTTTCAGTATTTCGTTCATCCAGGAGGAAAGAAGACGTATAGAGATATTCGTCAGCATTTCTGGTGGAATGGAATGAAGAGAGAGATAGCTCTGTTTGTCTCTCGATGTTTGGTCTGTCAACAAGTTAAAGCTGAACATCAGAAACCAGCAAGACTTCTTTAAACTTTATCAATGTAACGACCACTTTCCTGAAGAGGGATATTTTTGTCTCTTCCTATTTAGTATCATTGATTAATAATTGTATTTCATATTATCTATATTGATTGTATTTATTTTACAATGTTGGTTTTGTTGCATGTATTTATATATTTAATTTAATTAATTGTTAGTTGTTACCCACTAGTTAGACTAGTTGTTAGTAAACCTAAATGAACCCAACTAGACTTGACATGACCCATGACCCAATGGTCAAACTTTGAATGAAGTTGTGAACATCTACACTAATTTTGATGGATAAAAAAAATGAATACAAGTAAAAAAATAGTCTTTTGCAAGCCAGACACCAAGTAAAAAGTAGTGTCTTCTACCTAAAGCTATTCCAATTGGGACTTGTCCATGACTGCCTGTGAAATATAATTTTTGTCTGAAAAAAAAAATTGTACTCTTTTGCAAGTTACGCAATTGTCCTTTAATGTATGGTGGACGTTTTGGTTCTTAAATTTGTCTTGATCAAGCCAGCCAGCAAAAAAATTGTACTTACTGGTGGCCATGAAATTTCATTATGAAACCTTAATCATACTGCATAATTGATGTTATTGTGTGCGTGTATATTTTCTCGGTGAGTTAGGTCCATATTGATAATTTATGTTAGACAGTTAAAAATGTTAAAATATTGCATGACCAAAACATAGCTTAAAATTTCACAAAGGATAATCATATGTTAAAAATGTTAAAATATTGGATGCTTGGTCTTGATATTTGTGGTTTCCAAGTTAGAACAAAATGATCTTGAACTCAGATTCAATAATAGCAAAGTCTCTTTATCCTTTAACTCTAGGTTTGAATACAAATTTCACAATCAAAAATTTTACGACCGTCAAAATTTTAACAGTCTTGATAATATATAAGATTATCAAAATTTTGACAGTCTTAAGACAAAATTTTGTTTTCAATATTATCATAAATTTGTCGGTCCTTCGTCGTTCCAAGCGAATTGTTTCTATTATGAAGTTTCGAAACTTCATAACTGAAGTTCGAAATTTAAAAAATAATCCTAGATGTGACTATATATCTATATAAAATTATGCAAAAATATAAATTAAGATTTAAAAATCAAAAGAAAGAAGTAATAAAAGGTCAACTTAAAATTGTGATATCTCCTCTCCTTGGTAATGAACATGTTCTTTGATTATAAAATTGTCATATCTTTTATGGAAAAATTATTGTATGGTCTTGGCTCACCACGTGGCAAAGATAAGTTGTGAGTCCGACCAATAATTTTTTTACACTTGGCATAAAAATTTAAAAATATATCAAAAATATATAAAAATCTACTATGCATAAAATTAAAATAATATTATGATTTTTTTCTTCAAAATTATTATAAATAATTTATATATGAATTAGAAAAAGTGTAGTGATATAATGAAACAAGAAAAGTGTAAAAAAATTATTGGCCGGAATCACAATTCACCATTATCACATGGTAAATCGGGACCATACAATAATTTCTCGTCTTTTATGCTTGACCAAGTTTTGACCATTTTGTCCTTGAATAGAAACAAAATATCCTCCCTATATATCCCCTACTTTCTCCCAATCCTTACCCCCACGTGGTCCCCCACTTAATGTCCCCCACTTAATGGGAGGAGTGCTACAAGTAGGGGTGAGCATCGGTTCGATGCATCGGTTCGATTCGGTTCAAAACCTAATCGAATAAGGAAAATCAAATTCGACTAAAAATCGAATAAACAAAACTGAAACCGAACCGAATTAGACCATAACCGAACCAAACCGAACCTAATTAAAACGGTCGGTTTATTCGGATTTTTGATTTTCAGTTTATTTGTGGTTTTTTAATATATATATATATATATATATATATATATATATATATATATATATATATATATATATATATATATATTCTCATTTGGTTTTCGGTTTTGGACCGAAAATGAAATCCAAAATCGAAACCGAAACCGAATAAAAAAATTTAGTATTTTCAATATCGAAATCGAACCGAATTTTTTTTAAATCGAACCGAATCTCTTATTCGGTTCGATTCTATTTTCAGTCCAAAATCGAATAATGCTCACCCCTAGCTGCAAGATTTGCCGAAGTAGGATTAGGTTAAACTATAACTTTGCCCGCGCGATGCTGAAAGAATTTGATATCAGTTCACCAACATAAACTCAAATAGGAACTCAAATAGAAACTTGCGATAGGATTATGATGTGGACATTTTTTTACATTTAGATCCTTAATTTTTTATAAAATTATAATCAAAACATCATAGGCATGTAATCTAACGGTCAACAATTGATGAGTTGAAAAACTTAGAAACTCTTGAGTTCCTGTAGGATTTTTTATTTGATATTGAATATAATGTCATAACCTCTCATAAAATATGTTTTACAGCTAGGATAATATAAATTTGCAGTCGGCCGAAGCAAAAATACAAAACATAATAGTGTCAGTTTGACATTTGTATGATTGAGTTGACTTAGGAAAAAGTGAGTAAAAAACTTCAAAATGTTTATCCATATATGCAAATAAAGTCAGGATAATTTACGGCGTTGCTACGTTGATTGTCCGGAGGCTAGTCCGTCCACCACGTGTCGCTGTCCCATTGACAGGTCAACCGATTGCGGATCCAAACAACTAGTGGAGGCCAATGGAATTCGGCGGACGTGTCAGCCTGCCAATGGACAACATATCATTTCTGGACAATTTATTATACTACATAACTAAGTTAGCCATTCCTTTGAGTATATATATATATATATATATATATATATATATATATATATATATATATATATATATATATATATATAGATTTAATTATATTTGAATTATAATTTGTTATGGATATATTTCTACTATTTATAAAAATTATTTATCTTCCGTAAGTTTTTAAAAAAAAATTAAATTAGTTGAGTATTTACTCACGATTTTAGATTTTTCTTAAGTCTTCCGTAAGTTTTTTTAAAAAAATTAAATTGGTTTATTATTTAGTTATGGCTTGGACGAAGAAGAAAGTTGGTTTTAATTTTTATTTATCTTCTTAAGGTTTTGAAAAAAAAAAGTTAATTGGTTGAGTATTTACTTTAGGCTTAGACGGCTCACTATATATATATATATATATATATATATATATATATATATATATTGTCTGGCAACATTAAAAAAATTTTTTTTGTTTCTTTGCAAATTGATCCATACTAATATGTACAAATATAAGGACAATTGACCAAAAAACTAAGTTTTGAACCCATAATATGAGGGGAAAAAAAGAAAATATTTTAGCAAATGTCCACAACCAAAATATAGAAAATTGTATATACTTCAAAAAAAAAATTTTAAACTAACATTTGCCCAAATCTTTTGTAAAACGGTCAAAAAAAGGGTTAAAATAGTGGGTACAAAGAATGGAAGTACTTAGTAGTTAAAAAAAAAATAGAAACATATGTTAATTTTTATATTTTGAAAAAAATATTTGCTAAAATATTCACACACAAAATTTTTTTTTTATCTGGATTCGTTATGGTCCTATATTGGATCCCGTAGAATGCGTTGGTCATGTCCTCAAAAGTTACATCACTCATAAAAATGTATAAGTTTTGGTTCGAATCAAGCTATAAAGTTTTGTTATTTTATTTTTAATAAATTGTAGTGAAATATCTAGACCCAATACAGATTTGATCAGACTTTTTGATAAATGTGTAGGATATTGTTTCCTTATAGACAACCTAACTCAGTCTCATCACCGTAAAAAAAAAAAAAAAATTTGGGCAACGAAGGAATATCTTTATACATATTGGTGGATTTAAGGGATAACCTATTATCCAAAATTTTATAGTCATTATCTCAAGAATATTTTTTTATTAAGTGTTGAAACCTAAAATCAATTTTCTTAAGTTGTTAAGGAAAAGATGCAAAATAATATATTTTAATTTGACAAAGATTATTATAAGTAATTGCATAAGAATAATATTTGTTTAGATCCGAAAGAGAAAAAAAAATGTAACAACAAAAGAAAGTTACTATGTGTAGGCATAAATTATATATTCGTGTTAACTTCATAAAATTGGATTTTAAAGTTAAAAAAAAAAATAAGATTTAGAATATGTCAAAAGTTTGAGGAGATTGACAGCTGAAAAAGTAACAAGCTGTAAGAACGCATTCTCCCCAAAACTGAAGAGGAAGAGAAGCCTGAAAATGTAGTGCTCTAACCACATTGAGAAGATGACGATGCTTGCGTTCAACACGCTCGTTCTGCTAAGGCATATACACGCATGATGTTTCAAAGAGAATATCGTGGTCAGCAAAGTAATCATTTAGACGTAGAAACTCAGTTCCGTTGTCGGACCGAAAATGCTGAACCTTCTTATGAAACTGAGTCTGAACCATTGCACAAAATTGCTTGATCAAAGCAGCAACGTCAAACTTAGAAGATTTCAAATTAATCCATCTAGCTCTAGAGTAATCATCCAAAATTGTCAAGAAATATGACTCTCCACAAGAGGAGGGGGTACTATAGGGACCCTAGACATCACAATGAATAAGCTGAAACAAATTATCTGCTTTATTATAACTTATAGGAAAAGAAACACGAGTTTGTTTAGCTTTAAAGCAAATATCGCAAGGTTCACTAGAGCTAATGGAATGATGAATAACAGGTAACGATGATATCGCAGATGAAGAAGGA
Organism: Iris macrosiphon; assembly: GCA_036927795.1. NCBI lineage: Eukaryota > Viridiplantae > Streptophyta > Magnoliopsida > Asparagales > Iridaceae > Iris > Iris macrosiphon. The sequence continues at coordinate 143,669,858 of JAYESA010000008.1, forward strand.
TGACCCAATCGTTGATGCCAGAGAGAAGCAGAAACAACAGATGACGAGGCATATGCGTGACCTGCTCGATCAGCTAAAAAATTGCGCAGACAGTAGACCCCACCCCGTTGCTCACCCACACCAATCACCGTCCTCGAAATGCATTCCTAAATAACACAATTTTGTTGGGAACGAAAGTGCGAAAACTGTTTCCCAAACCAGAGAGTACCTGCGAGAGAACCGAACAAAAAGCACAAACCAAAAATGCCAAACACAAATCGCAGACACAGAGATTTTTGACGTGGAAAACCCTTGCGAAAAAACTACGTGACGATCGGAGTCCAACCCTGAAAAGCCTCCACTAATGGAATAAGAAATACACCGACTCTTTATAAACTTCTCACCGATCCAAACGGATCGCCACAACTCTTTTGGAACAGAAAATAGATTATAACCACGAAGAAGAAAGACAACGAGAAATACCCGAAACTGATCTTCTTCTTCGAAACGGCCTCCAATCCTTCTTTCTCCTCTCCAATGTTGCAATTGCACTCTTGCCTCCTTTTCTCTCCTTGTTGCTATGTTATTTTTTTTAGAGAGAGATATATTTTAGGGCCAGGAGACACCTATATATAGCCTCAAACCCGCAACTAGCATTCCTATTATATATAGGAATATCCAATCCAAATCCAAATCCATTGACATATTCATATTATATGTAGGGATATCCAATCCAAATCCATTGAGATATTCCTATTATATTTAGGACGATCCAATCCAAATAAATTGAGTTATTCCTATTATATGTAGAAATACTCTACCCTACTCCGGGATCTTTTTCACATAGGTTGGGAACCCCACCCACTCCAACAAATCTTTTCATTCACAACTATGTGGAGGGGGTCGTCATCCCGACGATCCGCCTGCAGTACTCAAACTTTTCCCTTGGTAGAACCTTTGTGAACATATCTGCTCCGTTGTCATCTGTATGAACCTTCTCAAGCGCCGCTTCCTTCATCTCAACCACATCTCGTATCCAAAGATACCGGGTATCAATGTGCTTGGACCGACTATGAAATATCTGGTTCTTCACAAGGTGAATAGCACTCTGACTATCGCAAAGCAAATGATACTGCTCCTCTTTAGCCTAATTTCCTGCAGCATCTTCTTCATCCACATTAACTCCTTGCAAGCCTCCGTCGTCGCAATGTATTCTGCCTCTATCATCGATAAGACAACACACTTCTGTAAATGCGACTGCCATGATACTGCACTACCAGCAAATATCATCATATAGCCCAAAGTCGATCGCCTAGTATCTACATCTCCAGCCATATCAGCGTCGGTATATCCAACCAGCTTCGGCTCGTCACCACCAAATGAAAGTCTCCAATCGACAGTACCCTGAAGATATCGTAGAACCCACTTGACCCTACTCCAATGTACCCTTCCAGGATTGGAAGTGTACCTGCTAACTGTGTCGACTGCGTGAGCAATGTCTGGCCTTGTACATACCATAGTATATATAAGACTCCCCACCGCTGAGGCATATGGAACTCGCTCCATATCTTCCTTCTCATCCTCGGTAGATGGAGACTGCTCCTCAGTGAACTTAAAGTGAGCCGCAAGGGGGTTACTCACTTTCTTCGACTCGTCCATCTCGAAATGCTGAAGTATCCGGTGAATGTACTTCTTTTGGGACAACTGTAGCAGCTTAGACTCTCTCTCGGCTGATCTCCATCCCAATAATAGTCTTCGCTGCGCCTAAATCCTTCATAGAGAAGGCAGCGCCCAGTTGGCGCTTCAACTCTGCTATCCTTGTGGTATTCCGACCCACCAACAGCATGTCGTCAACATAAAGCAACAAAATGATAAAATCATTCTCGGCGAAGTACCTCACAAAAATACAATGATCCGACATCGTCCGTGCATAGACATGCTCCTCCATAAACGACTCGAACTTTCTGTACCACTGCCTCGGAGCATGTTTTAGACCAAACAAGCTCTTCCACAACCGGCAGACCAAATATGACTTGCCCTTCTCACATAATTTCTCTGGCTGCTCCATGTACAACTCTTCCTCAAGATCACCGTGAAAGAATGTCGTATTCATGTACATTTGCTCGACCTCCAAGTCGAAACTGGCTGCATATGCTACCACCACCCATATAGACAACTGCTTGACGACTGAAAAAATGATCTCATCATAATCTATGCCTTTCCGCTGACCGTAGCCTTTAACTACCAGCCTCGCTTTGTATCGAGGGCTAGTAGCATCATCTTTCTGCTTCACTCTAAATACCCATCAATTCTTCAAAGCCTTCTTTCCCTTTAGCAACCGCACCAGATCATAAGTAGAGTTAGCCTCCAAGGAACTTATCTCCTCTTGCATTGCCTCCATCCACTCCTGCCCGTGTTCATCTGTAAACTCCCAGAATTTTCAGGATTTTAAAAATCAATTTTTCGAATTTTCTGGAATTTTCTGTGATTTTTCAGGAATTAAAATAACTGTTCTTCTGAATTAAATATTTTTAAGTATTAAAATAAATATTTAAATATATGAAAATAATATTTTTGGGTGTAAAATAAAATATTAGACATAGGGTAATTTTTCTGAATTTTATTGGACCCCAGAACCATTTTTAAAGACCTAAAAAATAATATTTTTAATAAACCCAATTAAACCGGATTAAACCAACCGGTTTAAACTAAAAGAACCAACCCAAACTGGACCATGCTGAACCAAACACCACCACCTTCCTCTGATGCCTTTTCGGCCTCCCCGACCCGCTGCCTCGATCGACCCGAGCTCCACCGCCACCTTCTCCTTCGACGAAGACCACCGAGATGAGCAGCCGTCGTGCCCTAGCCTCCGCTGCCTACGACCAGTACCAGCCCTGGCTGCCACCAAGACCAGCTCCACCGAGCTTCCCCGGAGATCTACAATAGCAGAAACCCTAGTCGGCCGTGCTGCGTCGCGCCGCCTCGCGGAATCGAGTTTTTAGTCTTCTTTGGAGCCCTGTTCAGGTGACCGTTTCTCTCTTCTCGTTGCCCCATTTTTGTTTCGTATTTTGTGACGCGTAGACTGCGTGACCCTCTCGATACCCGTGGAACTCGCTCGGGGTATCACGTCCTGTGGCGATCGCAAACTGCGACCCAAAATCAGAAAAATAGTTACCCTATTTTTCTCCAGAACTGAGTGCGCCCCGCTAAACAGGATGACTTGGTTGTGTGCGGACTTCACCGAAAGGTGCGCGCCGTTGATACGGACGTGTGGGATTTTGTGAAAGTTGATTTGGATGTGCGTGCACACCGGAATCAATGCATATCCGTCGACAACACCCCGTATCGGCCCTGTTCTGGAACTCATTGTAACTTCGTGTACGCACGTCGTATCGAAGCAAAACTTGCGCCATCGGACTCGTAGCAATAGCTGGTCCTGTGACACAAGTTTGGTTCGATTCTGAGAACATTGACAAAATTGCGTATCGTGGTCCCTACAACCCCACTTGACGGACGATTTTGTGATCGGCTCATCGAAATCCAGTTTTGGACATTCTGTTGGGTTCATATTGTCGTTCTGGACTTGTAGACACTAAGTTTGACGAATTTGGAGAACATTGTCTCTGGCACATTTTTTGGTACGAAGCAGGCCACATGTGGACCCCGCTTTGACCAGAAAGTGTCACTTTTGCTCCTGTGTCCAAATTGGACTCATGGATAGGCAATTCTAGTTATTTGATGTCTTCTGAACATGATGATAATGTTTATTTCAGCAACCGAAGGAGTACCTGCAAATCCCGCGGATACTGGAGCAGCAATTGGATACCAAACCCCAAGCAAGTGTAACTTGCCATACTTGCAGCAATTGTTTATACTATTCTCTTGATTATTTACTGTAATATCTCTGTTCAACCTAGGACCGTGTGACATTACTTAGCGTTCGAATAATATTCGGGTACCAACGCCGTACGCGGAGTTGTGTAACGTCACCTAGACATAGATATCGAGACCCTATACTTTCTCGTGCTTGCATCATCAAGTACGTCATAACCCAGGACACCTGACACTATTCATGAGACAAAATCTTCCTGAGATATTCATGGTGATTCTGTATAGGTTACATGATTCGTGACATAGATATTGCATGTGCTTAGATATCATTATGACTTGTTGCATTAGATATGATCTTGCGTGACATGGACATGAGACATCGTGGACATGAGACGTGTGATTACATTGGGTGGGGAGAGACACACAGGCTACAGGATAATTTTATATATAAATTTATTATGGTGCCATAGGCCCACTACATAGTAAACTACATAGTAAATTATATAGTAAATTACATAGTATATCTGCTACAGGCTCCCCGACACAGAGCTTGTCGTAGTCTCAGCCTAAGTCTAATGATGCTCTCACTTGCATTTTACATAGTGTCACGCCCCAGTCCCAAAATACCATGGGACCGGACGCGTGATAATGGCCAGCAGCACACACTGATGGACAAATCCAATTTAATGGATCCATCAGGGCATACTTAAGCTGTAAAAACAAGTCTACGATAACATGGCACATCTAATCTCATCCATACAAGATATAAAATATGATCCACAGAATATAAGGAATGTAAATCATCAACCAGTCTCAACAAAGTGCTTCGGGGAACAACTCGATAAATATCTGATACAATGGTTCAACAGACCAAAATATAAATGACAGAAATAAGTAAATACTGAGCATGGAACATAGATGCTCAGGAAAAGTCTTCAGCTAACACCTCGTCCTCGGGTGTCGGTACAGCTCTTGTATCTGCTTCTGCTGCGGTCCCGTATACCTCGGGATAGATCTCGTCTGCAAATCCTGGGGACATAATCCGGATCCAGGTCCTCAGGGGACAAAGCAAGGTACAGAAAATACAAGCCAAAATAAATGCAGTACAGAAAGTAAATGAAGTAAATAGGGTAAGTATGTAACCATCTATGTGAAATACAAGATGAGAGCATCACGAGTACTCAAGCTGAGCCACTACAAGCTCTGTGTCGGGAAGCCGGTAGCGGTAATAACACGTAATGTGCCTAGATCTGCTACGAGAGTCTACGGCCTCACAATAGTAGTAGATATATATATAAAATAGCCTGTAGTCTGTGTGTCTCTCCCCACCCAATGTAATCACGTATATCATGACCATAACGTCTCATGTCCATGTCAAGCGGGATCATAGCTAATGCAACAAGTCATAAAGTATCTATGAATATAGTATCTCTGTCATGTCCTGTATCCTATACAGAATCACCATGAATATCTCAGGAAGATCATGTCTCATGAATAGTGTCAAGTGTCCTGGGTCAAAGTATACTTGGTAAGACAAGTACGAGAATATAAAGTGTCACGAATGTCTATCTCTAGATGACAATACACAATACCGCGTACGGTGCTGGCACCCAACTAATAATCGGATGCTAAGTACGTCACACGGTCCTAGGTTAAGCATGCACAGCAATATAAATGAAGCAAGAAAAATATGTAACAATACTGCAGAGTTTGGCAAGGTACACTTGCCTGGGGTTTGAATACCAACAGTTGTCCCTGTATCAGTGGATCCTGTAGGTACTCCTCCAAAAGCTGTAATAAACATCATCAACAGTCTCAGAAGATATCAAATAGCTAGAAACACCTGTACTTAAGTCCAATTTGGACACAGGGGCAAAAATTATATTTCCGGGTCAAAGTGGGGTTCGCATGTGGGCCACTTTGCACCGAAAAATGTGTCAGGGTCAAAGGTCTCCAAATTTCTCAAACTCAGTGTCTACAAGTCAGGAACGATGATACGAACCCAACGAAACTTTCAGAATTGGATTCCGATGAGCCGATCACAAAATCGCCCGTTAAGTGGAGCCTATGGGGCCCACGATACGCAATTTTGTCAACGTTCTCAGAATCGAGCCAAACTTGGGTCACATGACCAGCGTATTTCTACGAGACCGATGGCGTAAGTTTCGTCTCGATCCGATGTGTTTACATAAAGTTACAGCATGTTCCAGAATGGACGGATACAGGACGTTGTCGGCCGGTACGCGTTGATTTCGGTGTGCACGCACATCCGAATCGACTTCTGCGAAATCCCGCACGTCCGTATCAACGTCGCGCACATTTCGGTAAAGACCGCGTGCGACCAAAAGTCGTCCCGTTTGGCGGGGCGCACTCAGTTACGGGGTGAAACATGGTATTGTTTTTCCTGTTTTTGGATCGCGGTTTGCGATCACCACAGGACGCGATGCACCGAGCGGATTGTACGGGCACCGAGAGGGTTATACAGTCTACGCGTTACAACTGACGGAACTAAAAACGGAATAACGAGGAAAGAAAAAACTTTACCTGAACAGGGCTCCGTGAAATCTGAATTTTACGTGTCCTGGATGCTGTTTCGTGTCCTGGTCATCGTGTCCGGGTCGAGAGCTGCTGTGTCCGTGTTCGCTGCTAGGGCGGCTGTGTCCGACTGCTGATAACGGGGATCCGGTACTATGTCCAAGTCCTCAGGTCCCGTAGTACTTGGATATTAGTATCATTGGACCTTAGCCTCTTATTGTATGCATCAATGAAACTGCTCCTTTCATTTACAGGAATAAAATTTTTGAATAGCTCCCATGCATCTGGGAAGATAGCTGCTACACCACCCTCATAAAACCAATCAAGTTCCTTCTTCCTTAGCAAAAGATTCCTCTGAGAACAATGCCAGTGACCTTCTCAGGATGGGATTGGCTATATGCAAGGGCCAGAGTGCTACCCCATGGTCCACCAAACACCTGCCATTAAGAGATCTTCAAATGTTCCCGAAGCTTCTCAATAACACTAACTAGGTCCCACGTCGTGTTCTCATCTAAGCAAGCATGTGGTAGATTTTTTCCTGCACCTCGTTGATCAAACAAAATTATTCTATAAAATTCTGGATCAAAGAAGCGTCTATTGCTAGCGGATGTCCCTGCTCCTGGTCCACCATGAAGAAGGATAACAGGATGACCGCTAGGGCTTCCTGATTGCCCCCAGTAGAGAGTGTGGACATCCGAGACCTTCAGAAACCCAGATTCGTACGGCTATATAGACGCGTAGAGGCTCCTCCTGCTCACTCCTCTGTTTCTTCTGCTAATTTGCTGTTCAGCCAAACGATCATGCGGGAAACTCAGGCACTCCAGGATGATTATGAACCGTAAAGTATAGACACAGTCGGGATATTGCCAAGGTTTTTGTGCCGCAAGGGCGATGGTTCTCTGGTGCGATGGTGCACCCGTCGTGGCGTGGTCGCGGAAACACGACACATCGGCGGACATGAACACTGACGGGGGTGGTCGTAGGAGATTTGGGGAGGTCGGCTAGAAATAGGGTTGGGGTTTTTGATGTGGGGAAAAATATGGGAAGGGATTATTTATACAGGTGGAATTTGACCTAGACAAGTTTGACTTTGGTCAACATCCTCTTGGGTTGGGCCTTGGGCTCGCATGGGGATATTGGGTGTTTGGCACGGGTTTAATTCGGTTTAAATGTACATTAGTTTCTAGGGCTTTAAAATGCTTTCGGAGTCCAATAAATTCCCAGAAAATTATACTATGTCCGGTTTTCAATTTTACACCATAAAATATTATTTCTGTAATATTTTAATATTAATTATCATTATTTAAAAATCCTTTAATCATAAAATACCCTAGTTTTAATTCCCGAAAATTACAGAAAAATGTGGAAAATTGTTTTATAAAATTTAAGAAAATTCAGGGTAATTACAATCTACCCAACTTATAAAAATTTCGTCCTCAAAATTAAAATTATGCCACGGTAGATGACAAGGATGGTATAAGATTTGCATTGGTTAAAATGCAAGGCTAGGTTTAACGGAGTGGATGAAGTTGCACGATGCATATACCGAAAATCATGGAAAAAATCTATATGAGCGAAAAATTGGTTTCTTCCAGTGTCATGGCCAATAGTGTGGACATCTAATTGCTCTTTTGCATATAAGCGCCTAACAATTGGAAAATTGTACAAAGATGGAAATGGAGGATGGGCATGTCAAGGACAAAAATGCGAAATTTGTAGGAAGGCAGTGACTAATGAATTGCTCCAATTATCGTAGCAATGGTAAGGTGCGCCAAGTGATACCATGTTGTAAAACTGAATAAAATATCGTGTTCTTTTTCTAAGTGGATTCGAGCTAGCCTCAGTCTCACTATCTAAGCCAAGTAGATCAAATTCTTAGGTGAGGGAGTTTCACAATCCAGCCAACTTAAGACAATATCGTCCTCAAAATTAAGATAAGGCATAATCGGTTAATCCCTCATGTACATACAGCAAGTCAATCTCAATCTCCTTGCGATAATTAAAATCCTAATCATTTCTATCACTCCAAGGTTAAGATGATCACTGCTCCAATAAAAATTCAACCTATGGTTATCTCTTCTCCCTTGTTTCAAATTATCCATATCCAACTTTAAATTAAATCCACATAACATCTTCAAGATTTAAATACGCAATTAAATTTATCTCACGATCTCTAACTATCATAATCTCCTCTAGAAGTAATTTGAGTCCAATATTATTTCCATCTTCACTTATAAATTTTTGTATGCTTCAACTTTTTAAATTCCATTCACCTCCTCAATATTTCAAATAGGTAGTCCAACCATCAAATTTTTAATTCTTAATTCAAATCATCAAATTAAAAAATAATTTAAATGCAGTCCACCAATGTTCAAGTATAAAATTCTATATTTATCCCCTAAATTCAAATTTGATGATTCTACCTTCATTGTCCAAAAAATTTAAATCATGTACTTAACGTATAAATATTGGGTCCTCAATATCAATTCATTAATCCTCATCATCTTAGTCATTCTTCTAAATTTCTCAAAATTAAAATGACTTGAACCTCGTCCAATCTAATCTTACTCGATCACAATCTAAGAGAAATTCCTCTAGAGTTGACAATGCACTGCTACCCAACTTAGAATTTACCCATCTATCACATAAGGCTATATACTTTAAGAAAATATTCCTTAATTTATTTACTCATGTCATTCAATCCTCGAAACTTCAACGCCGATCATATCACATATGATAGGTCCTTAATTTCGAAAGAATAATCCTCAAGTATGTGATCGGCCTATGGGGCATATCTAGTATTCTCTATGTATCAATTTATACCAAGCACGAGGTTTCGTCTTTCCGAAATAAGGAAAGACGGAGACCAATAATAAAGAGTTCAAGGGAGAGGTAATTGAATAGAAGTATCGGGATCAAGGCGTTTAAAAAATTCAAATGGGAATTGTCAAAGCAGTTGTGGACTGAAATCCTATTTTGGTAATCCTTTGTTTGCATGCTTGTATTAGTACAGTTATGTAACCGATACGGTATGTCAGACATGTCTAGGGCAAGTACATTCGTCTACTAATTACTACATATCTCAATCCACGTAAAGTAGTATTACGATGGGCGAACCAAGCGCACTATGGTTGATCAGACCGTAATACACTGATTCTGAAATGTATTAGTGTACGCGTCCACTAATACATATGTCATGAACAAGCTTGATAAAAGGATGAGCTTGCAAAACTAGGCTATAACAGCAGCATAAGTCAAGGTAGTATATGAAATATAAGTACGCTAGATGATGATGAAAGGAGGTACAAATTATTCAAGTTCACAAAACAACAACAAAATAAGCAACATTAATAAAAGACTCTACAATCTCTACAGTTGTCATACAACCTCCTTGTCTAAGTCGCTAGTCGACCAAATAGGGGCAAGGACCTCTAAATTCTATTGTCTGAATAAACACTGTCATCTTTTGCTAGCATGCAATTAATGCCATTCAGTTATACCGCCTCGATGGATCAAGTGGACTATGTGGTACTAGGTTGTGAGGCATACTACCCAACTTATAAGAATTAAACTAATACTGTGACAGTCTTAAGGGAATCCTGCAAATAATCGTGCACATGTAATTAAATCAGAAACTCTTATTAGGGTATATGAGGAAAGATCTTGGTACTTATTAGGGTCTCCTATTGCATTATATAGGTAAGGGTCACCTTAAGTCTTAATCATAGTGCTCATAGAACATGTGTCAATAGCGAGAATGGAAAGGTTACTAATCTCAAGGGAAAGGGAATATAACTCGTATCGAGGTGGGGGTACAAATTACGTGATTTAACACTAAGGGATAATCATCGGGTCACAATCTACAAGATTAACTCAAACTTATCGAACTCTAACTACCAACACAAAATTTTCAAATTCAAGACTACAGCTATGCTCCTAGCAAACTGTGGGTCCTTAACAAGGAATAAAATTACTTGGCCTACTATCAGAAGTGTCAGGTGGCACGAATTGAAAGACGGAGAAAAGAAGAAAATATTTTAGTCGTTGCGCATTAGCGAACGTTTAAGGTCGCAGATGAACAACATAGGAAATTAAAATATGGGGCTCTAGATAATATCATGGTTTACTAAGATGAAGGTGGCGAGCAATTCTCCATGTTTGAGGTATGATCTCAAGGGAAATGTCATACTCGTTGCTCTGGGCTTCCTGATGTACTGTCTGCTAATATCACGACAAGAACCTATATCCTAGCACTATCCCACTGTGCACACTAGGTTCTGTTCTAACATTCGATCTCATATTTCTATTGGTTCCTCAAAACTGGGGTCAACCACTAGGGTCAACCATTATGGTAAAACTTCTAACTAACTCTAGTAGTGTCTATACTACTCTCAAGTCTTCATAATACATCAGGGGTATTGGTAAACCAATTCTAGAAGGAATTCTAGGGTTCACTAGATATTCTAAACTTAGTGGGATGTCAACACTCTAGTGGTACTCTTAATAGGAAGGTTACCCTACTTATCATTCTATCAACATAGACTTCTATATTCTAGGAGAAGGCTACATTCAAGGAACTAATGAGAAGGCACATGAATCAAGCAGGATGCATTTATTCAGCGGAATGGATTAGAATGAGGAGGAGGAGAAGTCATAGGCAGTTGTGGATGAGATCCTATACTCTAATCCTAGGTGCAGGCTTGTTCTGTCCCTAAGTTGAAACCGAACGATTTAGTCGTAGACCTGCATGGGCCACCACAAAAACTATGTCACGCCCCAGTCCCAAAATACCGTGGGACCGGACGCGTGATAATGGCCAGCAGCACACACTGATGGACAAATCCAATTTAATGGATCCATCAGGGCATATTTAAGCTGTAAAAATAAGTCTACGGCAACATGGCACATCTAATCTCATCCACAAAAGATATAAAATATGATCCACAGAATATAAGGAATGTAAATCATCAACCAGTCTGAACAAAGTGCTTCGGGGAACAACCCGATAAATATCTGATACAATGGTTCAACAGACCAAAATATAAATGACAGAAATAAGTAAATACTGAGCATGGAACATAGATGCTCAGGAAAAGTCTTCAGCTAACACCTCGTCCTCGGGTGTCGGTACAGCTCCTGTATATGCTTCTGCTGCGGTCCCGTATACCTCGAGATAGATCTCGTCTGTAAATCCTGGGGACATAATCTGGATCCAGGTCCTCAGGGGACATAGGAAGGTACAGAAAATACAAGCCAAAATAAATGTAGTACAGAAAGTAAATGAAGTAAATAGGGTAAGTATGTAACCATCTATGTGAAATGCAAGATGAGAGCATCACGAGTACTCAGGCTGAGCCACTACAAGCTCTGTGTCGGGGAGCCGGTAGCGGTAATAACACGTAATGTGCCTAGCTCTGCTACGAGAGTCTACGGCCTCGCAATAGTAGTAGATATATATATGAAATAGCCTGTAGTCTGTGTGTCTCTCCCCACCCAATGTAACCACGTATATCATGACCATAACGTCTTATGTCCATGTCAAGCGGGATCATAGCTAATGCAACAAGTCATAAAGTATCTATGAATATAGTATCTCTGTCATGTCCTGTATCCTATACAGAATCACCATGAATATCTCAGGAAGATCATGTCTCATGAATAGTGTCAAGTGTCCTGGGTCAAAGTGTACTTGGTAAGATAAGTACGAGAATATAAAGTGTCACGAATGTCCATCTCTAGATGACAATACACAATACCGCGTACGGTGCTGGCACCCGACTAATAATCGGACGCTAAGTACGTCACACGGTCCTAGGTTAAGCATGCACATCAATATAAATAAAGAAAAAAAAATATGTAACAATACTGCAGAGTTTGGCAAGGTACACTTGCCTGGGGTTTGAATACCAACAGTTGTCCCTGTATTAGTGGATCATGTAGGTACTCCTCCAAAAGCTGTAATAAATATCACCAACAGTCTTAGAAGATATCAAATAGCTAGAAACGCCTGTTTTTAAGTCCAATTTGGACACAGGAACAAAAATGACATTTCCGGGTCAAAGCGAGGTCCACATGTGGGCCACTTTGCACCAAAAAGCTTGTCAGGGTCAAAGGTCTCCAAATTTTTTAAACTCAGTGTCTACAAGTCAGGAACGATGATACGAACCCAACGGAACTTCCAGAATTGGATTCCGATGAGCCGATCACAAAATCGTCCGTTAAGTGGAGCCTGTGGGGCCCACGATACGCGATTTTGTCAACGTTCTCATAATCGAACCAAACTTGGGTCACAGGACCAGCGTATTTCTACGAGACCGATGGCGCAAGTTTCGTCTCGATCCAATGTGTGTACACAAAGTTACAGCGTATTCCAGAATGGATGGATACGGGGCATTGTCGGCAGATACGCGTTGATTCCGGTGTGCACGCACATCCGAATCGACTTCTGCAAAATCCCGCACGTCCGTATCAACGTCGTGCACGTTTTGGTAAAGACCGCGTGCGACCAAGTCGTCCCTTTTGGCGGGGCGCACTCAGTTCCGGGGTGAAATAGGGTATTGTTTTTCCTATTTTTGGATCGCGGTTTGCGATCACCACAGGACGCGATGCATCGAGCGGGTTGTACGGGCACTGAGAGGGTTATACAGTCTACGCGTTACAACTGACGGAACTGAAAACGGAATAACGAGGAGAGAGGAAACGTTACCTGAACAAGGCTCCGTAAAATCTAAATTTCACGTGTCCTGGATGCTGTTTCGTATCCTGGTCATCGTGTCCGGGTCGAGAGCTGCTGTGTCCGTGTCCGCTGCTAGGGTGGCTGTGTCCGACTGCTGATGACGGGGATCCGGTACCACGTCCAAGTCCTCAGGTCCCGTAGTACTTGGATATTAGTATCATTGGACCTTAGCCTCTTATTGTATGCATCAATGAAACTGCTCCTTTCATTTACAGGAATAAAATTTTTGAAGGGCTCCCATGCATCTGGGAAGATAGCTGCTACTCCACCCTCATAAAACCAATCAAGTTCCTTCTTCTTAGCAAAAGATTCCTCTGAGAACAATGCCAGTGACCTTCTCAGGATGGGATTGGCTGTATGCAAGGGCCAGAGTGCTACCCCATGGTCCACCAAACACCTGCCATTAAGAGATCTTCAAATGTTCCCGAAGCTTCTTAATAACACTAACTAGGTCCCACGTCGTGTTCTCATCTAAGCAAGCATGTGGTGGACTTTTTCCTGCACCTCGTTGATCAAACAAAATTATTCTATAAAATTCTGGATCAAAGAAGCGTCTATTGCTAGCGGATGTCCCTGCTCCTGGTCCACCATGAAGAAGGATAACAGGATGACCGCTACGGCTTCCTGATTGACCCCAGTAGAGAGTGTGGACATCCGAGACCTTCAGAAACCCAGATTCGTACGGCTATATGGACGCGTAGAGGCTCCTCCTGCTCACTCCTCTGTTTCTTCTGCTAATTTGCTGTTCAGCCAAACGATCATGCGGGAAACTCCGGCACTCCAGGATGATTATGAACCGTAAAGTATAGGCACAGTCGAGATATTGCCAAGGTTGTTGTGCCGCAAGGGCGATGGTTCTCTGGTGCGATGGTGCACCCGTCGTGGCGTGGTCGTGAAAACACGTCACATCGGCGGATATGAACACCGACGGGGGTGGTAGTAGAAGATTTGGGGAGGTCGGCTAGAAATAGGGTTGGGGTTTTTGATGTGGGGAAAAATATGGGAAAGGATTATTTATACAGGTGGAATTTGACCTAGACAAGTTTGACTTTGGTCAACATACTCTTGGGTTGGGCCTTGGGCTCGCATGGGGATATTGGGTGTTTGGCACGGGTTTAATTCGGTTTAAATGTACATTAGTTTCTAGGACTTTAAAATGCTTCCGGAGTCCAATAAATTCACAGAAAATTACCCTATGTCCGATTTTTAATTTTACACCATAAAATAATATTTTCATAATATTTTAATATTAATTAACATTATTTATAAATCCTTTAATCACAAAATACCCTAGTTTTAATTCCCAAAAATTACAGAAAAATGTGGAAAATTGTTTTATAAAATTTAAGAAAATTTAGGGTGATTACACATAGCTAGTTACTTAGTTTACCCTATTGATTTATTTATTATTGTACTGCATTTATTTTGGCTTGAGATATTCTTGTACCTTGCTATGTCCCCTGAGGACCTGGATCCGGATTATGTCCCCAGAAATAGCAGAGGAGATCTATCCCAAGGTATATGGGATAGGAGCATTAGCAGGAACAGGAGCAGGTACTGGAGAAGTATCAGATCCAGAAGACGAGGTGATCGCCGAGGATTTCTCCTGAGTATATGCTTTATCCATACTCAGTATTTGCTGTGGTTATCTTTTTTCTTGTATCTTGACTATTGTATCAGACTCATTATCGGGTTATTCCCCGAGTTATGTTTTATTGAGATTTGATATTGCTTTATACTCTGATATTATTGTATTCATTTCTATGGATGATATTAGTATATTAGACCCTTATTGTTGTATTACAGCTTAAGTACATCCTGATGGGTCCATTAAATTGGGTTTGCCCATCGGTGTGTGCTGCTGGCCATTGTCACGTGTCTAGTCCCTCGATATTTTGGGACTGGGGTGTGACATCATCTTCCATAGCCTCTACGAAACTTTCGGGTTCTCCCACTTCAGTCAGTAGCACATACTCACCCAGTGAGTATCTCGTAGATGGTCGACGTTCTCTATTGCTCCTCCTCAACAGAACCACTGGTGCTGGCTGTATATCTACAGTCTCCTCTCCTCTAGGAACTGCCTCCTCAGCATTCTCATCCTCCTGAGAATCACCATGACCACCATCAGCAGGCTGATGATCAAGGTTGGGAGTAACTCCATGTACTGGCTTTCCCATAACTGGATCCTCTGCGATGTCCTCTCGAAACTACTCGAAGCAAAATGACTCTAACTCGGACAATTCCTCAGCCTCAGAAGGCATCTCAGAATCCTGAGTGTTGGTCATGATCTGATCCTCGACGAATACCACGTCTCTGCTTCTTTAGAGCTTTCTTCCCACTGGATCGTAGAGTCTATAGCCAAACTCATCCTGATCGTAGCCGACAAAGACGCACCACCTCGTCTTTGGCTCAAGTTTGGATCTCTCGTCCTTCGGTACATGCACGAAGGCCTTACAACCAAACACTCGTAGGTGATTGTATAACGGATCTTTGTCGCACCATACTTTGTCAGACACATCACCTTGCAAAGGAGCACTAGGAGATAAATTAATAACATAAGCAGCTGTGTAAAGTGCCTCACCCCAATAGCTACCTGAAAAGTTTGCTTCTAACAGCAAACACCGCACCCTCTCCATTAGCGTCATGTTCATCCGCTCTGCTACACCGTTGAGCTGCGGTATCTTTGGTGGAGTCTTCTGGTGTCGTATCCCTTGCTCTCTGTAATAAGCATGAAAGGGACCGATATACTTGCCGCCATTGTCCGACCGAACAGAAAGTAACTTCTTGTCCGTCTTCCTTTCAACAGAGGCCTGAAACTCCTTGAAAGTAGGCAACACTTGATCCTTGGTCTTTAAGGTATAGACCCAAACCTTCCTGTAACAATCATCAATAAATATTATAAAATAAGAAGCACCACCAATGGATTTTACCTTCATAGGACCGTAGACATCCGAGTGAATCAACTCGAACAATATTGGCTTCCTTGAACTTTGGTGACTTTGGAAAGACACCATATTTTGCTTCCCCGCCAAACAGTGCGTGCACTTATCCAACTTTGTAGACTTTAACCCTGGAATTACCTTCTTGTTCACCAAGTAACTCATCCCCTTCTCGCTGATATGGCTGAGTCGTCTGTGCCACAACTCAGTAGACGCATCAATAGCTGCGTCAACCTCCTGTGCCCCATGTGCGCTCCCTTCCATATAGTAGAGTCTGAACCTCTTGTTTCCTCTGGCAATCACCATCGAACCTCTGGAAAGCTTCCACTGATTGTTCCTGAAGAGACTGAATAAACCCTCGTCATCCAACCTTCCAACCGACACCAGGTTGAAACGGATATCAAGGACATGATGGACATGTTTGAGAATAAGAACTGCACATGTCTTTGTCCTCAAATGCACATCTCCAATGGAAACCGCCTTCGACACATCTCCATTGCCCATCTTCAACACTCTACAATCGTCTGTTGTGTATATAGAAAATAGTGCTATGTTGTGAGATACGTGCGCTGAAGCACCTGAGTCCACCAGCCAAGATTTGTCATCGCAGGCGAGGTTCATAACTACTTCATCACCTACAATGATCACGTCGCATCCATGTGTCGAGGTCGCCGTTGTAGTGTTCTCACTTTGCTTCCCCTTGTCGCCCTTTTTCTCTCTCTTCCAAGCAAAATAGTTACGCTTGATGTGGCCCTTCTTGCCACAATGGTAACACTCTAAGTCCTCGTACCGACCCTTGGACCTTCTCCTACTTTTGTCTCTGCCACCGCTTGGACCCCTGCTTTTACCCCTTCTGTGGCTCTCTGAAACAAGCACCTCTGAGTGGGATGTAGATGAAGTGCCCTGAGAATGTCTCCATATCTATTCATTCAGTACCCCGCTCTTGGCTAACTCTAGACTGACCACCCCTTCCAAAGCAGAAGCGATCATAGACACTCGTACGGTCTTCCACGAGTCTGGCAATGTACACAGCAGCCATAGTCCCTGAACCTCGTCGTCGAACTTGACTCCCATCGAGGATAGTTGGTCAAGAACACCCTGGAACTCACTCAAGTGATCCGTAATAGACGCCCTATCTTTGTACCGCAGACCCATCATCATCCGAATCAGGAATAATTTATTTACTCCGGTCTTCTTCGTTTAGAAAGATTCCAGCTTATCCCACAGTATCCTCGCGTGCTCAATATAGCAACGTGGTTGTATATGTTCTCGTCAATGAACTGCCTGATATACCTATACACCTGTATATGCTCGAAATTTTAGTCCTCTTCGGATTTGCCACAGGGCCTCTCGGAAGCAAATACCGGCAGATGCAGCTTTTTGACAAATAGAAGATCCTTCATCTTCCTCCTCCTGTAATGATAGTTGGTACCGTTCAGGTTTACCATGCGCACCCTTCTAAAATTTCAGAACCTGGCTCTGATACCACATTGTTGGAAACGAAAGTGCGAAAATCGTTTTCCAAACCAGAGAGTACCTGCAAGAGAACCGAGCAAAACGCAAAAACAAAAAATGCCAAACACAAATTGCAGACACAGAGATTTTTGATGTGAAAAATTCTTACGAAAAAAATCACGGGACGATCGGAGTCCAACCCTGAAAAGCCCCTACTAATGGAATAAGAAATACACCGACTCCTTACAAACTTCTCACCGATCCAAACGGATCACCACAACTCTTTTGGAACAGAAAATAGATTATAACCACGAAGAACAAAGACAACGAGAAATACCCGAAACTGATCTCCTTCTTCGAAATGGCCTACAATCGTTCTTTCTTCTCTCCAATGTTGCAATGACACTCTTGCCTCATTTTCTCTCCTTGTTGCTATATTTTTTTTTAGAGAGAGATATATTTTAGGGCCAGGAGACAAATATATATAGTCTCAAACCCACAACTAGCATTCCTATTATAGATAGGAGTATCCAATCTAAATCCATTGATATATTCCTATTATATGTAGGAATATCCATTCCAAATTCATTGAAATATTCCTATTATATTTAGGAATATCCAATCCAAATAAATTGAGATATTCCTATTATATGTAGAAATACTTAATCCTACTATGAAATATTTTTCACATAGGTTGGGAACCTCACCCACTCCAACAAATTTATCCGTTAAAGTAACAACACATTGAGTGTTTATAGTTAAATGAACAAAGGAGATCAAATTGCAGTCAAGACAAGGAATATATAGAACATGATCAATCTTAGCTGTTGGCAAAAAAACTAAGGATCCTTCTTAAACAGCAGTAGCTAAACGATTATCAAGTAGTGTGATAGCAACCAGATTGATCGAAACAAGATTCTAGAGAAGATCCTGATTCCTGGACATGTGTAGATATGCGCTTGTGTCTAAAATTCATGAACAATACATACCAGACAGGTCGTAGGAATTGCTAGAAGAAGTGTTCAAGGATTGATACATCTGCATAACCATTTTTCACTGTTCATGATTGAGCGCCGGACCAAATGCTGCATTATCTTGGTCTGTCAACGAGCCGACTGAACGACTATTGGACTATTGTTGGGCAGCGTTAGCAACGTCAGTAGACCCAGTAAAGCCATGCCCACGGTCTCGGCCAGCACCGGACGAATGAGGTGTCGACCAGTCGAAGGAGCCACGGCCGGAGGGACGAGGAACCCAGCCTTTGGAAAATTCGTGAAGACGATAGCACTTGGTCACGTCATGACCGAGACGACCACAATGGGTGCACTGTGTGCGGGGCTTGTCAGAAAAGCGAGACTCAACTGGTTTGGACTGAGCAGCGAAGGCCATAGCGTCCGTCTTGGATTCACGATCCTTCATTAGCGTTCTGTGACTTTCTTCTTGAACTACACACGCATAAACCCGATTGGGAGGTGGGGGGGATTCTTGAGCCATGAGGCTAGAGCAAAAAGTGCCAAAGGTGTCATCGCGGCCCAATAGAAACTGGTGGAGACGCTACTCGTCTCGCTCAATACGAATCTGAGTGGTGAGATCACAAGTGCAGTGTCCGCAATGGCAGACCTTAGGCGAGACGTAAGTTAATAACTCATCCCATAATTTTTTCAATGAGCCGTAGTAGGATGCAACATATTGTCCTCCCTGACGACAATTGGCGATGTCAGATCAAATTTACAAGATTCTTGGTCCGTTACCGACCGAGAATCGCTGACGCAAATCGTCCCATAATTCAAGAACCGTCTCGGGATAGGAGATCGAAGTGCGCAGGAGCGGATCAATGGATTGAACGATCCACCCAATAAGCATCGAGTTGACGCTCCACCAATCGTCGATAGCTTCGGAGTTGACGTCCGATTAAAGTAGTCGGTCGTCGATGAAGCCGAGCTTCCACTTAGCCTTGAAAGCGTTCCTCATGGAAGTTGTCCACTCCTGATAATTATCGCCCTTCAAGACCACGGGACATATTTGCAAGCCCGAATGATCCAAAGGATGAAGGTAGAACGGAGATGTATGATCGAAGGGACGCGTGGATGTGGCCTGACGAGCGGCGTTCAATGGTGAGGTGGGATTGAGAGTGTATGTGTCTGATTCACTCACTGCGTAGGAGAAGCAGAGAATGAACTAGACGAAGGAAGATCTAAAAAAAAATCAGAGTTTGGAAACCTACTATGATACCATGAAATAATGGGATAAAGATTGAAATTATTATTGTATATCTTCTGCCTCAAATGGCCGAGCTTTATACAGAATGATAAAAACTAAAGATAAGAAAAAGTAACAATGGAAAAGATATACTCACTACCTATCCTAACAATAGCAATATTTTCAATAACAATAACTAACATTGTTTCGAATAACAGCTATTATATACATACATATAAGTTAAATGACAAGAAAATGGAAACATAAATTTCTTGGTTGGGTTAAGCGGAGTGGCTTACGAAATAACTAAACGATATTAAAGAAACGAACCCAAATATCTCTCTTTTTCTAACTCTCTATTCAAAAACAAATCTAAAACAAATATTCTTTTCTAAAACAGATCTCTCTTTTCCAAATACAAAAAACTAAGAAACAAAAAGTTAACAAATGATTTCTTCTCCTGTTTTGTGTTGTTGTTTCTATGTGACATGAGACACAGGATAATATTTTTTTCTATGTGACAATATTATATTCACATAAGACAATAAGATAGAAAAATGTTCTCTAATACAAAAGTATTGATAAGACAATAAAAGTTATTTTTTTTCCAACTTCCAAGACAATTTTTTCGTTTCTTCATTTTTTTTATAAATATTTTAATTCATATTTGATAATATGAAAGTAAAGCATTGTGAAGTCTATTGTCTAGATCTAGATAACCAACTTCACATTGTCTTTGAAATATTATTGACTTTATAATTTATTTCATATTTATATTAGAGAAAAAAATTTAAAATAAAAAATTATGATTCCTACGTGTGAACCATTTTTTTTCAAACTAATAACATGATTGGAGATGTTACCACAAAACTTGCAATTACAGTTACTGATTTCGACAAATTATGTCGCGTATATGGGCAGATGCCTGTCTTGGTACTCGAGTAACTCATCATGGATAGGAGGATAAGCAGTCATACGGGAATTCATAACGCCACCATTGCTTTTGCAGGATTGATTTCCGACTCGATATTTTTAGATAAGAGTCCATTTTTGTTCATCCACAAATATTAGAATGTTTGTTCATCCTCCAATAGAAAATATACACAATATTTTCAAAGTCAAAACCATCTTGGTTGGTGAACAAAATCACTTGCAAGATAGTTTTGTTTGGATGAAGATGCCACGTGTGCATTTTCTATTGGAGAGTGAACAAACACTATAGTATTTGTGGGTGAACAAATATGGACTCTTTTAGATAATTCCTAAAAGTAATATATATTAGTTATTTAGGACAACTCTTTACTTGGTACTAAGCAGTCAGAAATATTTTTTATTCAGGATAATCAAAAAATTACTATAGACTTTCCATCTTTTTTCCCAAATCTTTTCATTCTAATTTATATTTTCTCTTTCTTCAAATTATCTTCCCCTTGTCCTTGTTCTCGACTCCCTCTCCTCCCTCCGCCGCTCTCGTCCTCACCGGCCGTCTCGCCCTCCAGAACCTTACTCTCGTCCTCCCCCTCATCGGCCGCCTCGTTCCTGCCTCGGCCTCTCCTCCAACTCCCTGTGGGGCTACACCGAGGAGATCCTCTGCGGTCTCTACAGCCTCGAGCATGTCGACCTCAACGAGAACCAGTTCTCTGCCTCGATCTATTTGGAAGGCCTGTCAAAATATTTGAATATGACATACTGTCAAAAAAATTGACAGTCCTACTTATTGGAATGACTGTTAAAAATTTTGACAGTCCTAAAAATAACAACATATTTTATTTTGACTGTCAAAATTTTTAACAGTTCACTATATTGATAGAACTGTTAAAAAATTTGATAGTCCTAAAAAAAATTTGAACAGCCACGAGTAAATTTTTTCGATGACAAACTGATAAATAAAAAAATTAGACTGTTCTGAATAACTTATATAGTGCCTTTAGCAATTATCCATTTTTATCTACACCTTTCGTTTCGTTCAACACACTTTCTCCTCAGAAATTCTACCATATTTCTCAAATGAACATAGCTAGCATACTAAGAGCATGCAAAAAGAGTTGAGAAAGAGTACAACTTAACTATATGAAAGAAACTTATTATTCATTGTTTGATGGTAAGGAACAAATAGGACTCACATCCTGTTTATATGGCTCAAGGTCTTACTATAAGTTTTTAAGTTAAGATTTTTATGAAAAAAAATCTACTACTTCTATAAACCTAGGACAGTCTTATGAGAGTTCAAGATGACTCCACCATATCCTGAAGAATTTTAGAGCCTTTCAACTAAACCCTAGCCTGGAAAAAGTTATGCAGAACAGTTTGGTGGATCAAAAAAATCATGTCTGACATTCTACTCCCACCTATTGTGTTGACGTCCCCGTCAGACATTCGATGAGAAACTCTTGAATCTTGTCCTCAAACTGATGCAAAGTATCAGCACGCTTCCAGCTAGATTTCTCGTATGGTATTCTCTTCCATGTGATAAGGTACTCCACATATGGGAAAATGTCTCATCTGTGAATGGTCGATGAGTCTAGCAATTCTTTCACTTCCTTGTTGAACTACATAGTCATAGTCGACGTGGGTCGTCGCCTTGAAACTCCTCGATAACTCCTCGAAGAGGGTCCTCCAAGCCTGCATGATAAGGCTTAAGACAACTCGGAAGACATGGTGGATCTTTAGCATGACGGGAAGTTCAAGTTTATAGACAACTTGGTCCACCTTCTCAAGGACCGGGAAGAGACTTCCGCACTTGCATATTTGTTCCTTGTCCAACCTTACGGAACACCTTGAACTATTGTTGTTGAAGCTTGATCATGTAATCTTTATTTATTTTTTTGAGAATCATGTTTTCACTAATCATAAAACATAATGCAGAAACGTAAAAGTGTACCTTTCTCCATTTCGTAATGCGAGATGTTTGATCTCTAGAAATCGTTTCTCTTCAACAACTCTTTTAATTTTGGTTAGAAGGCAATTATGAACTTGATATTTTCTTTTGAACAATGAGACTCATTTTATACACATCTCATGATGTATCTAATGATTCATTATGTCCCTTCAAAAAATTGCAACCCTTCCCAAAAGACAACAAATGGGTGTGTGTCTATTCATAGAGATGTGAGAGAGGACTATTTTCTATATTTCAATAAAGTATTTTCTCCCATAAAGAAAATACAATAATCAACCA
The DNA here is from genome assembly GCA_036927795.1 of Iris macrosiphon. Classification (NCBI taxonomy): domain Eukaryota; kingdom Viridiplantae; phylum Streptophyta; class Magnoliopsida; order Asparagales; family Iridaceae; genus Iris; species Iris macrosiphon. The sequence goes on from JAYESA010000008.1 coordinate 143,692,713, forward strand.
ACATATCAATTTGTATTATACATGTGGGACATAAATTCTTACATTCTCCCACTTGGCCAATATGATAAGACAATTGATAGGACCTTAAGTTTAAACCTTGATATGGTTAATTCTTAAACACCATAATGACAAATTTACTAAAGGTGAGTCATGGCGGTTGTAAGTCAATTAAGAGACATATTTTCCTTCCATGTACTACAACCTTTAGAACATTTATCAGTATGATCTATAAGTTAGAAGTTTAACATTCGAGTCCAACAATAGAGTCTTAAACAAGACATTCCCAATCAGCATTTATCCAAACCATTATTTGTACAATATTTGGAAAACCAGGAAAAAATAATTCAGAAATAAATATATATATTGATGAGATCTCAAATCACATAGAACATAATACATAAGGATTACAATAATGGCTCTCAATTCTTACTACACATAAGACCCATTCTTTCAACATGTTCATAAAAGGTCTTTGGTTGTAGTCCTTTAGTAAGTGGATCCGCTATCATGAGTTTTGTATTCAAATGTTCTATGGACACTCGTTGTTTCTGAACTTCTTCTTTAACAGATAAATATTTCAAGTCCATATGCTTGCCACCCTTGGAATATTTATCATTTTTAGAAAAGAAGACTGCTGCTGCATTATCACAATAAATTTTCAGCGGCTTGGTAATAGTGTCGACAACTCCAAGTCCTGAAATAAATTTACGTAGCCATGAAGCTTGAATTGTGGCTTCAAAGCATGCCACGAATTCTGCTTCCATAGTAGACGAAGCTATGATGCTCTGCTTCGCACTCTTCCATGAGATTGCTCCTCCAGCCAATAGGAACAAATAAACAAATATTGATTTTCTGGTATCAATACATCCAGCAAAATCTGAATCTGAGTAACCGATGACTTCAAGGTGATCAGATCTTCTATATGTGAGCATGTAGTCCTTTGTCCCTTGTAGATACCTGAGAACTTTCTTTGCAGCTTTCCAATGTTCAATTCTAGGATTACTTTGGTATCTGCCTAGCATACCAATTGCAAAGCTAATATCCGTTCTTGTACAAATTTGAGCATACATAAGACTACCAACTAGAGCTGCATAAGGAAATCTTTTCATTTGCTAGTGCTCTAATTCATTTTTAGGACATTGCATAAGGCTAAATTTATCCCCTTTCTGAATTGGCATTACACCAGCTTTACAATTACTCATTCCATATCTTTGAAGAACTCTATTGATATATTCTTTCTGAGAGAGGCCTAATAATCCTTGTGATCGATCTCGGAATATTTCTATTCCTATCACATAAGATGCCTCACCCATATCTTTCATTTCAAAGTTCTTAGAAAGATATTTCTTGGTTTCGTGCAACAAACCAAGATCACTACTTGCCAACAATATATCATCAACATACAAAACCAAAAATATAAACTTACTCCCACTGATCTTCAGGTATATACACCGGTCAACGATATTTTCTTTAAAACCAAAAGATGTAAAGATATCGTTAAACTTAAGATACCATTGTCGTGAAGCTTGCTTAAGTCCATAAATTGATTTATTTAGTTTACAAACCATGTGTTCCTTACCCTCAACCAGAAAACCTTCTGGTTGTTCCATATAAACTTCCTCTTCTAAATTTCCATTTAGAAAAGCTATTTTCACATCCATTTGGTGTAACTCTAGATCATAATAAGCTACCAATGCCATGATTATTCTAAGGGAATCCTTCTTTGAAACAGGAGAGAAGGTTTCCTTGTAATCAATACCATTCTTTTGAGTGTAACCTTTGGCTACTAATCTGGCTTTATATCGTTCAATATTGCATTTGAGTCATGTTTGGTCTTAAAGACCCACTTGCAACCGACTCTTTTCGAGTTTTCAGGCAATTCTACTAAATCCCAAACTTTATTATGTGCCATTGATTCCAACTCTTCTTTCATGGCATCAATCCATTTATTAGAATTGACACATTTTATAGCTTGTGGAAATGTTATTGGATCACTTTCAATTCCTAGATCATAATCTAATTCTTGTAGATAAACCACAAAGTCATCCGAGATGGCTTATTTTCTTTGTCTTTGAGACCTCCTTAATTCCATCTGTTGTGGTTGTTCTACTTCAGCTTCATGTGTGACAATTTGTTCATTATTAACAATAACCTCTTCATGGTTTATTTCAATCTTATTATGGTCATTATTAATATTATTTGGTGGTGCAATAACATTAATGTGTTATTCTTGGTTATTATTTGGTACAATATCCATAGGAACACCACCTTGTTGAGAAGTTGAAGGCAAATGTACCATTGGTACTTGTACCCTATTTTCTTTAAGAACTATTTTTCGAGGTTCATTGCTCCCACTACTTTCAACACTTTCTAGGAATCTTGCATTACCGGATTCTACGATTCTCGTACTATGGTTTGAACAATAAAACCTATAACCTTTGGATTTTTCTGGGTAACCTATAAAGTTACCACTGATCGTTCTAAAATCCAATTTCTTTTCATGTGGGTTATATACTCTTATCTCTGGTGCACACCCCCAGACATGTAAATGTTTTAAACTGGGCTTTCTTCCGGTCCATAGTTCAAAAGGAGTCTTTGGAACTGCCTTACTAGGAACTCGGTTTAGAATATAGACAACAGTTTTAAGTGCATGCATCCACAATGATATGGGTAAGGTTGAATTGCTTAACATACTCCTAACCATTTCAAGTAAGGTACGATTGTGTCTTTTTGCAACTCCGTTTTGTTGAGGCGTACCTGGCATAGTGTATTGGGCACAAATACCAAGTTTCTCAAGGAGTTTAGCAAATGGACCCGGACATTGACCCGATTCATTATATTTTCCATAATATTCACCACCTCTATCAGATCTTACTATTTTGACTTTTCTATTTAATTGCCTTTCGACTTCCTTGATATAGATATCTAAGACATTTACAGCTTGAGATTTGTCATACAATAAATAAATAAAACAATAACGTGAAAAGTCATCGATAAAGGTAATAAAATATTTTTCTCTACCAAATGATGGAACATCAAAAGGTCCACATATGTCTGTATGTATTATTTCAAGAAGTTTAGTACTTCTTGTGGCTCCTTTCTTAGTATCCTTTGTTTGCTTTCCCTTAATGCAATCAACGCATACATCAAAGTCATTAAAATTTAACTTTGGAAGAATGTCATCATTGACTAATCTTCCAATTCTTTCCTTAGATATATGACCAAGACGTTTATGCCACAAGAATGATGAATTTTCTTCCATCAATTTTCTCTTGTTTCCAATTTTGGGGTGCAGAGTTAAAAAAGTTTTGGAGAAGGTATCATCAAGATTAAATTTGTATAAACCATCATTAAGAATACCAGAACCTATGTGAATAGTATTCTTAAACAAATTGAAACTTTCATTACCAAAGTTGAACACATAACCAAGTTTATCAAGTTTTGACATAGGCACTAAATTTCTAGAAATAGAAGGTACATATAAGGTTTGATACAAATCAATGCAACATCCCGAAGACAGAAATAATCGGTACGTTCCTAGAGCTTTAACAGGAACTTTGACTCCATTTCCCATGTATAAGAAATGCTCATTTGGCTTTATGGTTTGGGTCGTACGGAATCCCTGCATTATTTTGGAAACATGAACAGTAGCACCAGAGTCAAGCCACCAATTATTAGAAGGAACTTCAATTAAATTTGATTCGAAACATACAAAAGCCAAAGGCTTACCTTTCTTTTCGAACCATGCTTTACGTTTCAGACAATCAGCCTGGAAATGACCAGGTTTCTTGCAGAAATGACAGTTCTTAGTCTTCTGTTTCTTTCCCTTGTTGCTATTACTGGTGCCATCTTCCTGAAAAGTTTTGCGTTTATTTCACTTCATACGCTTCTTTCCATTATGCTTACTTGCTTCTTAAATAGTAAGATTGACTGTATTGATACTTTGTTGTTTGAGTCTTACTTCCTCTTGCACAATCATACTTGCCAATTCATTTATGTTCCACTTATCCTTAATGGTGTTATAATGAACATGAAATGGCCCATACTCAGGAGGTAAGGGGTTCAAAATAAATTGTACTAGAAAAGTATCATCTACAGCCATCCCAAGATTTTTGAGTTTAGCTGCTATGTTGGTCATTTCGAGGATATGATCATGCATAGAACCGCTTCCATCAAACTTCATGGTGGTAAGCTTGCTCATAAGTGTTCCAACAAGTGACTTGTCGGCACTTCTAAAACGATCCTCAATAATTTTGAGATATTCTTTTGCATTATCAGTTTTGGGTAAGGTAGTCTTAATGTTGTTTGCTACTGTCATTCGCATGAACATAATGCTGAGTCTGTTCGACTTTTCCCAAGCTTTATGGAGAGTCTTTTGAACTTTAGTACTGGTCTCAGTGAGATCAGGAGGCTTATCAATCTGGAGTGCAAGATCGAGGTCAAGCACACCAAGGTTGAAATGGACTTGTTCAGACCAATCAGGAAAATTTATTCCTGTAAGCATTGGAACAGATGAAGCCAGCGAATGAAGTGAAAAAGACGACAATACTGCAATATTATAACACATACTTGTCGGTGCTTTGAATTTAACGTAAAATAATTAAAGTATTTGCATGATACACCTTTGGGCATTAAACATGAAATACTATGTTCACATAATGATGCTTTTAGTTTCTACAATAATTGATAAAATTACATTGTATATTTGAGTATGCATGTTATCTTTGGATATTCAATGCGTACACAAATAAAATACATATAATCTATCATTTTCTTATTCATCAATCACTAAATAATTCACCTTTGGGTAATATTATATATCTAGTGATCAATAAAAACTTTAAAGTACCCACAATAATATTAACATTATCTAGACATAAAACATCTACAAAATGGGTATAAACATAGTGTTATTGGGCCACTTTGGTGACAACGCAATAATTTTGCAATATAAAAGAAACGATATATACATGTTATAAAAAAAAATTGTTGCATTCATTGCCGGTGCATGGATCTCAAATTGTAAATCTTTCACGTACACATGTTTTGATTTCCAAAATAAAAATAAAAAAATAATACAAGTCACAGAGAGTTTGATTCGTTCATAGACTATGATTAGTTTTCTTCAAATTTAAGATATTTTCATGCATTAAAGATGTTTTCAAATTAATGATGTATCCAGAGTACTCTCTAAACAGGGGACTTGAAATGGAATGTAAATAAATGAAATGGCTTTGGAAACCAAGTATACTCCTTTCTGAAACAGAATACTTTCATGCAGTATGCATTATGCATAAACATACACAACTATTCCATCAGCCACACCAATTGAAGACAGAACAGTAAACTCCACACCATAGTCGTTAATTGACTATGAATATCACTTATGCTTGTTCTGTATGTTATTCAATTAGAAGAGGAACATTCAGATATGAACACGTCCATGATTACAAAACATGGTCTGGTACTTTTGAATAATAGAACATCATAAAGTTGGAAAGACATGATTACTCAATTAGGCTCTGATACCACATGTAATATTTATTTATTTTTTTGAGAATCATGTTTTCACTAATCATAAAATATAATGCGGAAACGTAAAAGTGTACCTTTCTCCATTTCGTAATGCGAGATGTTTGATCTCTAGAAATCGTTTCTCTTCAACAACTCTTTTAATTTTGGTTAGAAGGCAATTATGAACTTGATATTTTCTTTTGAACAATGAGACTCATTTTATACACATCTCATGATGTATCTAATGATTCATTATGTCCCTTCAAAAAATTGCAACCCTTCCCAAAAGACAACAAATGGGTGTGTGTCTATTCATAGAGATATGAGAGAGGACTATTTCCTATATTTCAATAAAGAATTTTCTCCTATAAAGAAAATACAATTAATCAACCAACATATCAATTTGTATTATACATGTGGGACATAAATTCTTACAGATCATCCCCATGTCCTCTTTCTTGTACTCGATAGGCCTTCGTTTAGTGTCGGCACATTTCTTCATTTTGCCCGCTTAGCAATGTCCGTCTTCTCCTTGAAGTATGTGGCAAACTAGTGGGCCATAAAACACAGTAAAAACAACAATTTCAATGCAATTCATATTTATCTTATTTGTTTCTAGATATTTGTTGGTAAAGAGCATCAAAAGCTGAAGAGGAGACTAAACATGTAAACCAAGGTTCATAATGTGTCTTTAAATCCACTAGTTTGTTACACGGTAGAAAGCTAACTCTACTGGAAGCATAAGCTTTAGAACATATTCAGACAACTGCATTGTCACTAGAACTCATTAAACTTAGAAGTCATGCAAGAGATGCTGATGCAACAGCAATGAAATACACTTGTGCACTGGCATCCTCGATTTGAATTTTCAGAATACATTTACAACCTGCCAACTCTGAAATAACTAAACAATCTTCCTCGATTGGCCTGTCGAAAACTTAGATAACCAAAGATCCCTCAGAGGTTTTATTTCCCTTCTGGCTTGTTTGTACCTATACAGTCAATTGTGTTCCCGCGAAAAAGTTCCTCTACAATTTTCTACAGGGAGGCAGCCATCAACAACCTGCAGTTGAGAAATGTCAGAACTCAAAAATCTTGCGGAACACATGCAAGAAATCTGCAGAATTAGAGGGTTCTTTTTTTTCTATCGGTTTGGATAGGGGATTACGTTGCTCAAAGAATGCTGGGAGTGGATGAACAAGAGGTCTTGGAAGCAATACTTATCAAACATGAATAAGGAATTCAAAATTTATTCTCAAGCCTCTAATACGCATCAAGATGTGTATTGGGCCGAATCCGTCCGGCGTGCAGTCCGGTTTGACCGATTTTGACCGGGTTTGGATTTGTCCGGATCCAATCCGGTGGAGAGAACGGGTCGGACCGGCCCGGCCCGGTCGGTTTGGCACCCGACCCAGCTCGGACTCGTGATCCGGTCTGCGGTGGACCGGACCGAATAGGTTTGGGTCCGGACCGGTTTTTTTTTTTTTTTTTTAAATTATATATATATATAATCTATATGATATAACTTATGTGTTAATAAATTCAAGTTAAAATTTATAGATTTTTTGTTACTAAGTTAATTTTGTATAATTTAAAATTTATAAGTTATTTGTTAAAAAATTTTTTGGTATAATTTATGTAAAAAATTATATAAACATTAAGTAAGAAAATTTTATTTGATTTCTTAAATATTATATATGTTGCTTCCTTGTAAAGATTTATAAGTTAATTTCTTTATTTGAATTCAAGATGTATAATTTATATAAACATTAAGTAAGAAAATTTTATTTGATTTCTTTATGTCAATATTTATATAACTTTAAGTATAAATTAAAATCTAAATATTTATAAGTGGAATTTTTTTTATAATTTATTTTAAGTATAAATATTTATATAAATTTTTTATATAACTTTTTAAGTATAAATAAATATAAGTATATCTTTATAAAAAAAATTTAAATCTTTATAAGTATAAATCTGTGTAATCTTTATAAATAAATCTTTATAAGTATAAATCTGTATAAATATAAATATTTGTGTCTTAACTTCTCAGGCTCTCTTTAAAATTTATTTGTAAATACTGCAAATAAAGTTTGTAGAGAGACTGAAAGTTAAGACTCAAACATAAGTTGTAATTAGGTTTAAATATACCTATGACTTATGTAACAATAATAAAATATATAAAAATTGATAAATTTTTTTTAAGAAAATACAACATTACTAGATATCCATACACATTTTCAAATCTATGCGTACCTTTCTTGTACCAAAGTTATGGTCCCATTTGAGTCATTTTCTGCAATGCAAGCATTCAACAAGAACTCTATACGAAGATCTTCTTTTCATATCGTGCTCATTATAAATTTTGCTAAAATGATGCCAAATTTTTTATTCAAACTCTTGTTGCAGTGCCGGTTGAGGTTGCGATGCTGGTTAAGATTGCGGTGTGGCTTGAAGTTGTTGATCTTCCAGTTGTGGTTGTTCATTTTTCATGATAGTATATAGTCTCTTTATACTATATTGCTTCTAAATTTTGTAAGAGAGAGATGAAAGAACTTGTGTAAGAGGGAAGACATTGTGTTGTGTTTATTTTTCATGAATTATGGACTATTTATAGAATTTTTTAGGGTCAAATGACCCCAAATACCCAAAAAAATGAGTTGTTATATTAGATATTTTGATCATTTTTAGCAAAATGACCAAAATATCCCTAAAACGTTCAAAAACAGGCACTAAATTACGGATTTTTTTGTAAAAAGACCCCCAATAGATATATTTAAAAAATTTATAAATCAGCATAACCGAACTGAACCAGGTCTATACCGGACCGGACCAACCGGGCCAACTGAATTATATTCGGCCCGAACAAAGTCGAGATCGGGCCGAGTAGGACCGGACTTACAGATCGGATCCTCCGACCCAATCCGAATCCGTCGGAGGGAGTGGGCTGGAGCAGACCAATCCGTTGACCGGATCCGGACCGTCCAGGACCGGATTTGACCAGATCGGATCTGGATTAGATTTGGACCGCCTGTTCTTTTACACACCTTGAAATATGCATCTCTACAATTTCCATAGGGAGGCAGCCATCAGCAACCTGAAGTTAACAAAGGTCAGAACTCAATAATCTTGTGGAACATATGCAAGAAATTGCAAGAAGTCTGCAGACTAGTTTTTTTTCTTCCTCCGTTTGGATAGGGAGATTAAGTTGCTCATAGAATGTTGGGAGAGTGGATGAACAAGAGAACAGATAGAGAGATGCAATGATGGTATGATCAAATATTCAGCCTTCCCAGAGGAGAAGTCAGCATTGATGTATGAGTATATAAAGTCCCACTTCTTGTATTTTGGCATATAATATATACTTATGCTTTTGAGGACCCACTGATCTTCATTTTAATATTAACAACAATAACAATAACAAATATGGGCAGCAATATATTTACCCGAAGCAACTGAATACAGAAAGAATATTTATGTTCTTGCTTAATTTCACCTTATTAGGGAACTTCAACTGAGAGAGGATGTCAGAATGTTTTGAGCTAAGGGAGACTTATTTAGTCTCGCGTCGAAATAAGGAGGAGACTAGTCTCCTCCTATATATATGTATCATTTCTCTTGGAAGTAAATTAATTAATTATTATTTTTCTGCACAGTATCAGAGCCAAAGATCTGAATACTTTTTCCAAAAAAAAATCCCAAAAAAATAAGAAGAATTTTTTTCCCCCTTTCTCTCACCCGATCCCGCCCCTCACCTTCCTCTACCAGGGTAGAAGCTCCCCCCCCCTCCCTCGGATGTCGTTGACGTTTCCTGCGGGTGTCGTCAAACTCGTTGTTGGATCGTGGATAATCAGAGAGGAACTCTTGTGTGATCGAGCCAGTACCCCTGATGGGTTGGGATGTCCCATCAGCAGTCTGAACTGTCTCGGGATGCATATGCTTGCTCGAATAGTATAATAAATAAAGTAGACAAAAAAAATATTATTTTGTAATGCTTGTGAACTTGGAAAGCATACACGTTCTACTTATAAAATGGTTGGTCTTCGAAGTTTTGAGCCATTTGCATTTGTTCATTCTGATGTTTGGGAACAGTGTCCTACTACTTCTATCAGTGGATTTAGATGGTTTGTTACCTTCATTGATTGCTACTCACGTATGACTTGGATCTACATGATGAAGCAAAAATCTGAGGTGTACAAATATTTTTAAGACTTCTCGGCATATGTGAGATCCAGTTTGGAGTACATGTGAAGATTATTTGAACAGATAATGGGATCGAGTACACCAACAAGGAGTTTGCTAATTTTATCTCTAGTTAGAGAATTCTTCATCAAACCACTTGTCCAAACACTCCTGCTCAGAATGGGGTGGCTGAACGCAAGAACAGGCATTTACTAGAAGTGGCACATTCTTTGATGCTGACAATGGATGTACAAAAATTCTTGTGGAGTGAGGCTGTTATGACAGCAGCTTATCTAATCAACAGGATGCCGTCAAGAGTATTAGGGATGAAGACACCATGTGAGATGCTCTTGGGCTCTAATATTTTTATTATTCCTCGCAAAGTGTTTGGCTATACATGTTTTGTGCAAGATCACAGAATGATGGTGAGCAAGCTGGATCCACAAGCAGTTAAATGTATCTTTGTGGGATACTCATCAAGTCAAAAAGGATACAAATGTTGGTGTCCTATTGAAAGAAGGCTGTATGTCAGTATGGACGTGTCCTTCCAAAAGTTTGAACTATTTTATGGGAAAAAGATGGAGTTAAGTTCCTTGTTCGAGGATAGCTCTACTGATGCTAGTAGAGATGGGAAGAATGATAGTGGCATCGTGGTTGGTATGATTCTATATCTTTTTTAGTCACCGAGGAGTGATGGTGTCACAAGGGGAGCCGACAGTCAGGGGGAGCTGAGAGTATATAGGAAGCATGAGCAGCAACAGCAAGAGCAGCATGTGCAGCAGCAACAGGAGCAGCAGGAGCAGTATGAGCAGTATGAGATTTCTTCTGATGTCCCTATGCTAGTACCCACAAATACAAATATCCCAAGTCCCTCTTCTCAAGGATCTTATTCGGTCCTTCCATCTGAGTCACCTGGTAACATTTTTTTCCCTGATACTTCTAATTCTCTTGTCTTGTTTCGTAGAACTTCTAGAGTCAATGCTGAAAAACCTCCAGCTAAGTTTGGCAGTTGGAATACTGACATTGCATATTATATTTCATATGCATCCACTCCACCTGCATATAAGTCCTTCCTTGAATCATTAGATTCAGTGCTTGTACCTAACAACTGGCAGGTAGCTAAGAAAGATCCTAGGTGGTTGAGTGCCATGCATGAGAAACATCAGGCCTTGAAGAAGAAGAACACATGGGAGCTGGCACCACTGCCAGCTGGAAAGTATATTGTTGGATGTAAGTGGGTTTATACTGTTAAGCATACTCCAGAGGGCAAGATTGACAGGTACAAGGCCAGATTGGTTGCTAAAGGCTATAGCCAAACTTATGGTATCGACTATGATGAGACATTTTCTCCAGTCGTAAAGATGAGTGTCACGCCCCACTCCCAAAATACATAGGACTAGAAATACGTAGCATGCCAGTCGTATGTATATGACACTCCAATATGTTGAAAAAATTATAACACACACGTACGTTGTATATGAATAAATAATTCACAAGTGGTACATATATTGTCAATATAGTCACAGGCATCTATATCTCATCCACAGACACAAGTAAAAGAATATCAAAATAAATAACTGAAAGTCTCAAGTTAAAGTAGTAAAAGAAATAATAGTCGGGTGGAGACAAATCCACTACCAATCGACTAAATCAACTAAAATGATAGAGGAGGTCAGAACTCCTATATAAAATAAATATCAAATAAAGAACAGCAGCTAAAAGATCCATCAGCTATGAAGTAGTCATAGGTACTCAGAGGGTAAGACCTCCTCAACAAAGAATGATACGTCAGGTCCCGGTCTGTACTCCTGCGGATAATCCTGATCGTCTATACCTGAAAAGGGACCAGGTCCTCAGAAGGACGTAACAAGATACATAAAAGTATGCCAATAAATACTGAAAGTAAATATCCAACGTGGTCGCCTAACCAGCCTATGTGATATGCAGTTTAAGAACAGCTTCCCCACGTATGGACTATCTGGCTAAAATAATAGAATGGGCATAGTTCTCTCGGAGATTCAGGGGCCACTGGCATAACGTATTTCGATCGTCATAGGCCTATAGTAAATAATTGGGTCATAATGCCTCGCGTCTCCGGCGGAGCTTACGGGCCAAAAAGAAAAAGTGTAAAGGAGTCGCATACGCTTACTCATTGTCCTCCCCACCCAATATTACTAATGTGTCAATCCATAACACGCAACACCTCTAGTAAATGCTAAGTCTGCTAAACATGATATTTTTATTAGCAGTTATTCCTTATCCGTCGCACGACCTTTACGTAGAGGTGGTCAGCCTATCACCCAAATTCGTGTCCTACATGCGACTCACACTCGTGTAAGAAATGTGTCATGACCAATGAAACATAAAGATGCCTCAATCATGTGGTGGTCTCGTAAAACTAGGTCAACATGCATATTGTATATAAAAGACAAAAGACGACGCAACCGTCGTTGCACCCAAGTCTTTCTTGGACGCACAGTTTTATATAGCACAATAATTAAAAATAAATAATAAAATAAATAAATATGCAGCAAATGAATGTAACTAAACAGTACTATAGCAAGGTATACTTGCTTGACAAGCAATCTGTGGAGTATAGACCTCCAAACGACAAGCACAAAGAACCAGAAAGTAGGGACTCTGAATGAACGTCTCCGGATGCTGAAATAAATATCACCAATGTGTCCGAAATCAACGAGACAGTAAAAAATTCTACCATTTTGTCCAATTTGGACACAGGAGCAAAACGATAATTTTAAGCCAAAGCAGTATCCACAAGTGGTCCATTTTGTACCAAAATACGTGCCAGGGGTAAAGTTCTCTAAATTGAACAAATTATAGGTCAAAAAAATCCTAAACGATGATACAAACTCAACTGTATATCCAATTTTAGAATTTGGTGAGCCGATAACAATTTCACCCGTCAAGTCAATCGTGGAGCCCACGAATAGGCGACTCGGTCAACTATCTAGGAATCGTATAAAACTTGGGTCACAGGACCAATGTGATACTACGGATCCAATGGAATAAGTTTTGCCGCATTCCGACGAGCGTGCACCAACTAATGAGAAAATTTGTAAAACGTCGATACGGGAGACTTTTTACGGATACGGGTTGATTTTCATGCGCACATACGTCAAAATTAACTTTCGTAAAATTTTATACGTTAGGATATACTATACACTCCTTTCGGTGCAACTGATACATGACGTTGTGGTCTGGTTTGTCGGGACGCACTCCATATCGCTAGTTTTTAGGTTCCTAAAAAGTTATTATCCATGATTTTTAACCTAATTTTTAGCACATAATTAATCATCAAAAGTATATAAATATTAGGCCGTTGTGATCCTTGTTATATAGGCGAGCAATCAGAAAAAGAAAATCATAATTTGGTTGAATCGATTGGAATAAAATTGCCTTCCAAAATAGTATGTTGGCTTCCAAAAACTGTCATTTCACATATATCTAAAATAGTGGTTTTTCGGAAAGCTTTGGATAAATTTACATCAGAAATATGATGGTTCGAATAAAACTACTTGAAGACATTACAAGGTGTTCATGTTGTGGTTGAATCTAAGCAACTGGATCAAAATTCGGTCGCGTACGTAGGAAGAAATTCAGCGGAAAAGATGGGTACCTGGAGTTCGATTCCTGATGCGATTTGCGCACGCGTCTCCGGGTCAACGGCGGCGGTGGTGGGAGTTCGACGTAAATGAGAGAAGCATAGGGTTAGGATTTTTGTAGGTTGTACATATATATATATAATCGAGGGGTGTTTGTATTGGGTTGAGTCGACTAGGGGGTTATGGACCGCGGGGGTCGGGTTGGTCGCGCGCACACAGGGGTCGGGTTGGGAGAAATATGATTAGTTGTTATAGTGTTGCTGTTGTTGTATGTGGTGTTTTGATTATATTTTTCTTTTCTTTTCTTTTATTTTATTTTCTATTATCACTCTTATCAATTATTATAACTACTATTATTTCTATAAAATAATTATTTTATTTTATTTTATTTATTAGTATTATTATTATTAAATTATATATCATTATTATTCGTAGTATTATTACAAAATACACCCCTAATAGGTATTGTCATTACTATTATTTCTATTTAATTTTATTACTAATGATTGGTACGTTGTCAGTAAGTATTATTATTCCTATAATTAATAAAAAAATCCTAGAAAATTAGGGGAGGTTACAATGAGCACTGTGCGAGTGTTTGTGTCATGTGCTGCCAACTTCAATTGGAAACTACATCAGCTAGATGTCAAGAACGCATTTTTGTACGACGATCTCCAGAAGGAGGTGTATATGGAGATTCCACCAGGCTTTGTTAATTCACAAGCAACGAAAATGGTATGCAAATTGAAGAAGTCTTTGTATGGGCTAAAGCAGTCTCCGAGAGCATGGTTTGATAGATTCAGGCTTGTAGTATATGGTATGGGGTATAGGTAGTGCAATGGAGATCATATTATATTTTACAGGAACTCCAAGACTCTTATCACTGTTCTTGCAGTCTATGTTGATGATATTGTAATTACTAGAGATGATACTGAGGTGATCCTACGGCTGAAAAAAAGTCTTAGAGAGAAATTTGAAGTTAAGGATCTGGGACAGTTGAAGTACTTTCTTGGAAATGAAATTACAAGGTCACGAAAGGGTATAGTACTTTCTCAGCGAAAGTATGCTCTGGACCTTCTTTCAGAGACAGGAATGCTGGGTTGCAGAGTTGCTTCTACTCCTATCGAGCAAAATCACAAGTTGTGTGTTGATGGTGGTAATTCGGTGAGTAAGGAGTAATATCAAAGATTAGTTGGTCGGCCCATATATCTATGTCATACGCGACCTGATATTACTTATGTCGTGAGTGTGGTGAGTAGATATATGCATGATCCCAGAGAGAAGCATATGGAGGCAGTTCGCAGAATTCTCAGGTATATTAAATGAAGCCCAGAAAATGGGTTAAGGTTCAGAAGTTCTGGATATTTGAGAGTTGAAGGCTACTGTGATGCCGATTGGACGGGTTATATGGACGATAAGTAGATATATGCATAATCCCAGAGAGCAGCATATGGAGGCAGTTCGCAGAATTCTTAAGTATATTAAAGGAAGCCCAGGAAAGGGGTTAAGGTTCAGATATTCTGGATATTTGAGAGTTGAAGGCTACTGTGATACCGATTGGGCGGATTGTATGGACGATCACAGATCCACTACAGGTTACTATATTTTTGTTGGAGAAAATCTTGTATCTTGGTGTAGCAAGAAGCAAGATGTAGTGGCTAGGTCTACAGCTGAGGCTGAGTAAAGGACTATGGTAGTTAGCCTGTGCGAGATGATGTGGGTAAAAATCTTGTTGGCTGAGATACGTTTGTTTAGAGGAGACTCCCTACAACTTTGGTGTGACAATAAATTAATAATTTATATTACAAATAATCCAGTTCAACATTATCGCACCAAACATGTGGAGATTGATCGGTTCTTCATCAAGTAGCAGCTGAATAAAAATGTTTTGACTTTGAGCTATGTGAAATCAGCGTAGCAGTTAGCTGATTATTTAACTAAATGTTTAGGTCCTAGAGAGTTTGATATCTTTTGTAACAATATAAGGATAATTGATATCTATCGCCATTCTTAAGGGGGAGTGTTGAGTTATGGGGGACTTATTTAGTCCAACATCGGATAAAAAATAAGGAGGAGGCTAGACTCCTCCTATATATAGGTACCCCTCTCTTGGAAGTAAATCAATTAATTATTTTCTCTCTACAGGATGACACTAGTAACTAAAACTTGGTCAAGTCGTCTGTGATGCTTCTTAACCTTGAGTCATGATCCACAGTAGACACCTTGATGACAGAAGTGCTGGATGATGATGTTCCTATTGAATGACGATGAATCAATGATGATGATGACCCACAAAAGTTTTGGGAGTAAGAGAGACGGCTGGGGAATATCATCTCCATTCTCAAAAGACAACAAAGGAACATCACCTCTTCTTCAAAGACAGATACAACCCCCTCATGCTCCATCATAAATTTAATTTAAAGTGCAAAGAACAAAGAAGAAGCAAATTTTGATGATTTCCATCAAATATGGCTCACCAAAATTGGCTGGAATATTAGGATAATGGAATTAGCAAATAAACTAAAGTATCACGCATGATTGCACTTCTTGTATATTAAGGACATAGAGCAGTTTTTTTAACTGTTTGATAATTATGCATATTTTCTTATATTATAATCCAATAAGTATTGGTGGCATGTCAAAGAAATGTTATTTTGAGGATTTCAAAGATAATTTATCTTCTATAAATCAAAATTAAATCATAAAATGATATCTTTCTGTAATCCACACAAAAAAAGCTAATTTGCAACTAAATATCCTCAACTCTTCTCAATTTGCAAGTTGCTACCTATATTATAATTAACAACCATATACCCTGGACTTTACTCGATTCACAACTTGTTAACCTATGCCGATAAGTTGGAAACCAAGAAAAGTTCATGGTATTTAGTCAATGATTATAATAATTTATAGCAACATGCAAATCGAGAAAAGTTTATAGTATTTAGTTACAAATTAACCAAGAATAAAAATAACCCACATCTCACTTCTAACCATATTGCATTGTCCGAGATGCAAGGGCTCAGATCTAATAGATCTTATTCTACTATTGACCTTGGAACTCTTTAACCCTTGAACGAACAAACAGTTGCCAAGTTGGTCTGCAACTAATCAGTTCTCAACCCTTCCCAAAATGCAATCTGGAAATAGTTGTTTAATGAAGGGGAAAAAAACATCTTTGGTAGTATAACTAATGTAGAAAAAACTTAATTGATTGATTTATTTTTTAAGAGAGGGGTTACATTATATATAAGAGGAGTCTAACATCTTCCTTATTTTTTATTCGATGTGGGACTAAATAAGTTCCCATAAATCAATACTCCCTCTCAAGATAAGCGATAGATATTAATCATCCACTTCTTGTTACAAAAGATATCAAACTCTTTAGGACCTAAACCTTTAGTTAAATAATCAGCTAACTACTCCGCTGATTTTACATAGTTTAAAGTCAAAATTCCTCTATTCAGCTTCTTCTTGATGAAAAATTGATCAATCTCCACATGTTTGGTGCGATCATGTTGAACTAGATTATTTGCAATATCAATTTCTGATTTATTGTCACACCAAAGTTGCAGGGAGTCTCCTCTAAACAAACACATCTCAGACAACAAACTCTTGACCCACATTATCTTGCACAAGCTAACTGCCATAGCCCTGTACTCGGCCTCAACTGTAGACCTAGCCACTATATCTTACTTCTTGTTGCGCCAAGATACAAGATTATCTCCAACAAAAATACAGTAACATGTAGTGGACCTGTGATCGTCCATACAACCTGCCCAAGCGGTATCACAGTAGTCTTGAACTCTCATATGTCCAGAACTTCTGAACCATAACCCCTTTCCTGAACTTCCTTTAATATACCTGAAAATTCTGTGAACTGCCTTCAAATGCTATTCTCTAGGATCATGCATATATCTACTCACCACAATCATGGCCTGAATAATATCAGGTCTCGTATGGCATAGATATATAAGCCGACCAATTAATCTTTGATATTTCTCTTTACTCACTGGATCACCACCCTCGGCAAACAACTTGTGATTATGCTCGATAGGAGTAGAAACAACTGTCACTACCATATTTTAGAATAGGGGTATATTTGTCATTTGTGATATTTATTATTGTTATATTCTTAATGTATAATAATTAGTATAGATGTATATATTTTGCATATTTGATATAGAAGATAGTTGTGTGTTAATCCCTTAGTTAGATTAGTTGTTATTGAACCTAAGTGAACCCAACTAGACTTGTCATGACCATTAGTGCAACCCATTTGGTTTAGTCATGTTTGACTAGTTACAGAAGAGGGAATAAGTTAATAATATTTATAATTAAATTAGAACCCACTTAGTTAAACATCCCTAAATTAAGATAACTCTTCATGACAACCCATAGGGGCAATATGGATATTTTACATTAGCCAAACCCTAGACTAAGGTGGCCGACCCTATATAGGAGGAGGGAGCCTCCCTCTAGTTCATTCATTAGTTCATGAAAAACCCTAAGTTGAGTTCTTTCCCAAAGTAATTCATTCATCCACCAAATTTCTCCAAATTAATTCCAATCTCTCTCATTTCCATCATCTAAGATGCCTAGAAGCTTGGATTGCAAGAAGCATTGGAGAAGAAGGAGTTTGGCTATAAACTCCTTTGATTTTGCATTGAAAATCTATCTCCCAGTAGGTAAAATTTTAAAATTCCTCTTTTAATTCTGTTTTTATTATGAGATTGACCATCAGGATTATGATTTCTACATGGTGTTGTGGCCATATTGGGGGGGGGGGGATGCTTGTTGGAATATTTTTCCCTCTATTCTTCAATGTAATATATCATAATAAATATATATGTAGTTATATTTGATATGTATATATAGTATTAGTTTCATATTGGAGAATTTGGCATTTGGATTGATAGAGTATGATGACTTTACAAAAGAGTATCACCACTTGTGCACTATGTGTTTGTTAAAATGACTAATAGAGAGTGTACCTATTTAGGATGCTAAATTTATATAATATTGAATACATATACATGTATAAATGTAAATATATTAGTGTACATATATTATCTAGTGTGTGTATGTTTGTTCACATGCAAGTGTTGTGGAATAGCTATAAAAGTGGCAGTGTGCACTTAGTGTCAGTGTGTGCACTGATGCACCAAAACATAGCACCAGTAGCAGCAGTTTTGAGTTACTGGCAACTCATACCAACTGTTCTCAGGTTTGTGTGGGTTGCACACTGATGTTGCAAGTGTCTGTATATAGAACTTAGATGTATCAGTGACAGTAAGAAGGGGGATGATCTGTGATTGCGTGTGTTCGGGAATAAGGATCATGTTTGAGTGTATTAGTGAATACACACATGTGACTTGTGTGTGTATGTTACTAATTGATGTATATATATAAGAATATGTGTTATTATATATGTATATATATGTTTGTAAGTGTATGTGTGTGTATGTTTTTCATGTATGTAAAGGGGGGTACTGTGGTTGCGAGCAGTCGAGTTTAGTAAGGGGGTACTGTTGTTGCTGTCTGTTGGTATTGTGGCAGTCCAAGGAAGTAAAGGAGTGTAAGGGGGGAACACTTGGGAGATGAGATACATTAAGGATCTATGAGGGGTGTGTGAGTGTGTGGTGAAGTATTATGTGTGAGGCTATGACAAATATAGTGATATCAGTAATGTTGATACACAGGGAGCAGTGAGGGAAACTCGGGAGGGGGTACCCGACTTTGGGTTGGCACTGATACATGGAGTATCAGTGCATTGTTAGAGCCTAAGTAGCAGTTATTGTAGCAGCAAGATAGGAAGAGGAACAGACTGCACATTGGTGCAGTCCATGGATATTGAAGAGCTAGGTAAGAGCTCGGGTAATGAGTCATGTGGAGGAAGTTCAAAGGTTAGCTTATGTATATACATGTGTGACTTATATACATATAGATAGATATCTATATCTACACTATGGTGTTAGTTATTATCGAGTGTGCCTGTGAGGTTCAGTTAGTAAGGTGGAGTACTCGAGTGTATAGGTCTCGTGAGAGGGTATCATATCTGGTACAGAGTATCAGCAAGGTGGAGCTAAGGTGGGTTATGTGTTGGGTGATTTGGGGATTGGTGTATATAGTAGTAGTTAGCAAATGGAGATAGCCACTAGAGTATCAACTAGGGTATAAAATTTAGTGTGAGGTATGCACAACATAAGGTATTATTGATGATGGGATATGCTAATGGGTAAGATAAGGGTATACTAAGGTAGTAACTAGTACTAACTAGTATATACTAAAATTGCTAGACATTTATTATAACCAATAAATAGTTAGTATAGCTAATAATAACTTGTGTTACTTAGATATTGCCTGATATAGACTAAGATGACCTAGAATAGACTAGTATGGACTTAGACATAGCCTAGAAATATCATCATAGCTATTATTCATAATTATCATTTTATTTCACTTCTTAACACCATTATTCTATATTTTGGTCATTGTGACTCCATTTTGGACATCGATCCTCACACCTTGCTCAGGACCACAGACAAGTATATTCTTTAATAGTTTTCTTATTTTGATGATTACTATGATTCTAGTATGTAGTGTTATGCTTGATTTCCGACACAGTGGATACACGGGCTAGTATCATATACCGGTCATGAGGAGTCGTGATTGGATCCATTGTACTAGCTGGGGATAAAAAAGTATTAATTGATTATGTGATCATACACCACTCACTTGTGCATAGCTCACCCTCACCATACAAGAGTGTAGCCTGATCTTATTACTTGTGCATAGCTCCCCGTATATGATTGGCCTGATCCCCTTACCTGTACTTGTGCATAGTCAATCATACTTGATTGACCTGATCCCTTAATTTACTTGTGCATAGCCAATCATATATGATAGAGCCTGATCTTGTCCCAAGTCGATCACATAATAACTAATATTTTAAGGCACTTAGTATTTGTTCATCTCTATATTCCAGTTTACACCTGCTGATACAGTCATTCCTTGTTTATTTATAATTTATTATTACCTGTGATATGATTATTTGTGTACCAATTTTCTTATTGTTCCAGTATTTCTTCCATCTTGTATTTGTTTTGCTTATTATTTTATAGTCTTTGTTAATTTAATGGAACTACTGGTAGTTTATGTGCTTCGCTCCAATCCTGACTGGATAATATTTTTTAGAGGATCTCAAGGACTTTTGTCCCACGTACTACAGCCCAGGAGTAGATGAGGGTTACATCCAGGAGCCTTAGGAGGACCCTATTCCAGTAGAGGATCCATTAGTAGTGACTTAGAGCCTATTATTTATGTTGTATCTGGATTGTTCTATTTCGAGATATTTTGATTTGTATTATTTGAGACTTATGTTGTTTCTGAGATTATCTAGACTTTTAGACTTATTGCCATAGTTGAGATATTTATTTCTAAACCTATGTGTTGGAACTTCTTTAAATTATTTTACATCTTTATCGTGCCATTCATCTTTCTATAGTTATCATTGTGGTTGAGTAGACATTATATTATATTCATCTTGTCCTCCTTATGGAGTTGAGATCTTTGACAGGTTATATTATTGTGAGTTGTATTCTTTATATCATGACCTAGACAGCGTTCTACCCTCGATGTTACGGCGTAGGCTAGACGTACCCACGACTCATGCCCAATATTCGGGTACGGGTCGTGACAGCAACTCTATAACCCAACATCCTTATCTCGAAAAGAATGCCCAGAGCATACTTTCGCTGAGAAAGTACTATACCCTTTCATGACCTTGCAATTTTAATTCCGAGGAAGTACTTCAACTGTCCCCGATCCTTGACTTCATATTCATCTCCAAGTTTTTTCTTCAGCCGTAAGATCTCCTCAGTACCATCTCCAGTAATAATAATATCATTAACATAGACTGTAAGGACAGTGATACGAGTCTTGTAGTGTCTGTAAAATACAGTATGATCTCAATTGCACTGTCTATACCCCATACCATAGACAGCAAATCTGAATCTATCAAACCATGCTCTCGGAGACAGCTTTAGTCCATACAAATACTTTTTTAATTTGTATATCTTTCCAGTTGTTTGTGAAGTAGCAAAGCCTGGTAGAATCTCCATATACATATCCTCCTGAAGATTCCCATACAAAAAGCGTTCTTGACATCTAGCTAATGTAGTTTCTAATTAAAGTTGGCAGCACAAGACACCAACACTCGCACAGTGCTCATTTTTGCTACTGGAGCAAAGGACTCATCATAGTCGATACCATATGTTTGGTTGTAGCCTTTAGCAACCAATCTGGCCTTGTACCTGTCAATGTTGTCATCTCTACTTAACAGTATAAATCTATTTACATCCAATAGCACGCATTCCAGCTGGCAGTAGTACCAGTTCTCATGTGTCGTTCTTCTTCAAGGCATAAAATTCCTCCTGCATGGCACTCAACCACCTAGGTTCTTGCTTATCTACCTGCCAGTTGTTAGGTAAAATCACTGAATGCAATAATGCAATGAAGGACTTATATGCAGGTATAATAGATGCATATGAAATATAATTTGCAATATCAGTATCCAAATTACCAAACTTAACTTGAGGTTTTTCAACATTGACTCTAGAAGTTCTACGAAGCAAGACAGGAGTATTAGAAGTATCAGAGGGTTGTTACCAGGTGACTCAGGTAGAAGGGCCAAAGAAGGTCCTATAGAAGGACTTGGGACATCAGCATTTGTGGGTACTGGCATAGGCACAGAAGGAGGAAGCTTATGTTGTTGTTGCTCCTTCTGCTCATGATTCCTTTAAACTCTCAGCTCCCCCTGAGTGTCAGCTTTCCCTGAGACACCATCACTCATCGGTGACTCAAAAGGACATAGAATTATACCAACCACGATGCCACTTTCATTCTTTTCCTCTCTACTAGCATTAGTATAACCATCCTCGAACAAGAAACTTAACTCTGTCTTCTCCCCATAAAATGGTTTAAACTCCTGAATGGTCACGTCCATACTGACATACAGCCTTGTTTCAGTGGGACACCAACATTTGTATCCTTTCTGACTTGATGAGTATCCCACAAAGATATATTTCTGCTTGTGGATCTAGCTTGCTCACCATCATTCTGTGATCTCGCATAAAATATGTGCAGCCAAACACTCTGGGTGGAACAATAAAAATATTTGAACCCAAGAGCATCTCACATGGTGTCTTCATCCCTAATACTCTTGACAGGATCCTGTTGATTAGATAAGTTGTTATCATAAAAGCCTCACACCACAAGAACTTTGATACATTCATTATCAGCATCAAAGAATTTGCCACTTCTAGTAGATGCTTGTTCTTGCGTTTAGCCACCCAATTTTGAGCAGGAGTGTCTGGGCAAGTGGTTTGATCTCTGACTAGAGATAAAATTAGCAAACTCTTTATTGGTGTACTCGGTCCCATTATATGTTCGAAGAATCTTCACATGTACTCTAAACTGGGTTTTCACATACGCCGAGAAGTCTTAAAAATATTTGTATACCTCATATTTCTGCTTCATCATATAGATCTAGGTCATACGTGAGTATCAATCAATGAAGGTAACAAATCATCTGAATCCACTAATAGAAGTAGTAGGACACGGTCCCCAAACATCAGAATAAACTAGTATAAATTGCTCAAAACTTCGAAGACCAACCATTTTATAAGTAGAACGTGTATGCTTCCTAAGTTCACAAGCATTACAAAATAACATTTTTTGTCTACGTTATTGATAATCTCAGGTTATAACTTATTCAAACTATTAAAAGATAAATACCCCAATCTGCAGTGTTGAAGCATTGCTTTTGTCTTTGGCCCTGCACTAATAGTAGCAGCAAGCATTGTAGCCTCCCTGTCCAAGTACCAAAGGTGATCACGCCTGATGCCAGTCCCAAGCCTCTTTTCCGTGGCCTTCTCTTGGAAAGAAGACATATTATCACGACCCGCACCTGGATGATCGGGCACGAGTACATGAGTACGTCCAGCCTGCGCCGCAGCATCGACGGTAGAACGATGTCTAGGACAACACTACTATATATCTAACTCACACAATAACATATAATAACCTGTTAATGATATCTCAACTCCCAAATGGAGGACAATATAATAATAATGATAAATAATACATAATTACAATAATCTATAAGGAGAAAATGACACAATATCATATAAAAGGAATTAAAGTCCCAAAGTCAAAATAAACTATTCTAGTCTATGAGTCTAGAAATGATCACAATAAGTCTAGATAACAATAACATCTCAAATATCTAAAGCTGGAGACAGATCCAGTATAATAAGAAAACTAGCTAAGTATCGACTATAACTAGTGGAGCCTCATTAACTGGTACTGGCTCTCCTGTACTACAGGTGCATCCTCAGCTAACTCCCCATCCTATGAGCCATAATACGTCGAACACCAGTCCTCTAAGTCATCGTCTAAAAAATATATACAGTCAGGATGGAACGAGTATAACCCAATAGCAGTTCCAAGTTAATTGACAATGACTATAAACAGTAATAGTGAATGTAATATAATATGAGAAGAATAATAAGCAGATATCATAGTATGAAAGAAAAAAAAGGTAGATAATCTGGTGCAATAAGGCATAAACTATAAATAATGAAATAGAGTATAGAAAAGAACAAAAACTACACTAAGTATTTGAAATATTACTCCAAAATATGTTTAATCAATAAACAATATCCAGAATAGTACAGTTCAATCATACGGGTAACACATGGTTGGTTATCCACAATAGTACAAGCATGATAGTACGGCTCAATCCCATAGCCATCCACAATAATACAATTATGATAGTATGACTCAATCCCTTATGATTGGCTATCCACAATAATGCAATCACGATAGTACGACTAAATCCCTTAGGATTTGTCATGCTCCGATCTCTCACAGGAACTGGCCGCCCCCGCTGGACGCTAATCACCGCGCCAGCGCTCTCGCGGGATGATCGTTTTTATCGGGACGTGATGTCATGCGAGCCTGGAGTTGCGCACGTACAAGGCAACATCGTTAAAGTTGTGGATATCATCGAATCGATCGAGTACGCAGCGGAGGGACAGTGTTACAAATAATAATCTATCTGAGTATACGGGACAAATCATAAGACACAAGGTTCTCTGAATACAATGGCATTATTCCACACATTATGTCCCTCTATACAAAAATAGCTCAAAATACAACTCGATACGGCTCAACGCATCGAAACCAGATTTTTGGGTCCTGGGATGAGACACGGCTATCGCTTCCTCGGACGATCCAGCACCTGCGAACAAGCAAACTGTTTGTGGGTCAGCACTTTGGAGAAATTACTAGTGAGTCTAAAATCAACAAACAGAAGTAACTTTTACTAAAACTAACACTAAATAATTATATTATAAAATATTATATTACTAGTGATCTTTCTATTTTTACCTATGTTCATTACAGGCAGTACAGAAACAGAGTCATATTACTTCTTTTTGAAAATAAAATTCAGTTTAATACAACCAACCATACAAGGCAAACAGTTTAAGTACGATGTACCAATCAGAGTGTACGCAGCGTATCTCGTGAGCTATACTCAAAGACTCTAGGAAAAATACAGCATTTAGTGGACTATCATTCAATCAAGAAAATGAGCGAAACAATCTATAAGATGTCGGTCCCCGAGAAACTCAGGATCAGTAGTGGTAATCCAGCTAACTAATGACTCATTTATCTGATACTATTAGCAGCTGTGACTCGTGTTTCAGCTCTGCACTAATAGCCATTGTCCAACCGATACAAATGCATAAAGCACTATCAGATAAACTCTAAGATGCACATGTTCATGAACAAGCAGGCTATATATATAAACTCTTTGTGTTTCTTACCCCTTGTCGATCGGTTATCCCTACAGCAGACATACAAGTTAGCAACAATTTGCATATATAAATATATGGTTCTCTTTCCATGCCCTTCTCTGCATCTAATAGTTAGGTATGCAAGAAGGCTAGTCTAGCATGCTCTCTAACTACCCGAATGCAGCAATCTCTATGAACAAGCTAACTTCTCTAACACAAACTCAAACTATTCCCAACAGAAGCACTGCCTCCTATCTAATAGCCACGTCCCCCTAGATCCCGTAGGACCGGAACTTCAGGACGTACTATTAGTCTCACCCCCATCAATCTCCATCCACCATTCTAATAGCCACGCCCTAAGATCATGGTGCATTATTAGTCTTCAAACTTGTCATTTAGCCTCCATCCCCCATAAGCTCCTCGATAATAAGCATATTACAATATAATAACACAACGTGACAATACAAGCTTTCAATCCATCTATCTCGTATCTAATAGCCGCCCTAGATTCCATAGGACTGGAACATCAGGGCGGGCTACTAGTCTCTTCTCTAACAAGACAAGTCATTTACTCTTATAACAAAATAAGCATACATTCCATCAAGCTTTTGCATCCAAGACAAGCATATACACGATAACAAGCAAACATATGAACGATCTTTAATTTAAGCTAGCATGGCATGGATCTATTTATCTCTTCAAGTTAGCATGCAGTTCTACTCTTACCTTAGGGCAAGGTTCGTTCGATAGTTGTGTCAGTGTAACTAGCATGCAACATGTCTTTCTTATACTTAGCATGGCAATGGTTCTATCTCTTTTAGGTAGGCAGGTTCTCGTTCTATTATTCATGCAAACTTTATCTTATTAAGCAAACAAGCAATTCAAAACTCAGATTCATTATTAAGGCATGCAAGAATCAGAGAATAAAGTTCTGCCCACTCACCTAGATCTGTCATAATCCGCACCCGAAAAATCGGGCATGAGTCATGGGTACGTCCAGCCTACGCCGCAGCATCGGCGGTAGAACGCTGTCTAGGTCTACTATCTAGCTAACAATCTCACGCAATCAATATATATACCTGTCAAGATCTCAACTCCAAACGGAAGAGCAAAATCATAATGATAACACAATTACTCAATCACGAATCTAAGCACGATAAGATAACATAGAAATCTAACAACTACAAAGTCTAAACAACTGCTACTAAAACAACCGCAACATCAATAATAATAATAATACAACAATATCCAAAATCATATACCATATAAGGTCTCAATCCAAAATCGGAGACAAATCAGGTACCAAAAGCTAATAAAAATAATAACTGAGGTCCTAGTGATCCCGGCTACTAACCCGGAAATCACTCCTAAACTAGGGGGTTCCTGTCTGCACTATCGACAGGCTGAGGTCCATAAAACGTCGGACATCAATCTTCCGGATACTCTAAAAAAAATATGTCCAGTCAGGACTGGAGCAAGTACACCTCTAACAGCAGTTCCAGTTAAATGATAAAAACTATAAAGCAGTTGTAGCAAGTAGCAAGGTAAAGAAAATAAAGTATAAACAAGAAAATATACATATCACTGGTGCATAAAGGTAAATATGCATGAATATTAGAAGCAAGATAGTAATGACGGCAAGATACAAGAAATCTAAACTAAGATCAAGTGTGTGCACAAAAACGTGTAGTGAGTCTAGCAAGAGTACATGTAATGAGTCAAGTCCAGAAACTATAAGTTGTTTGATAATAAACGAAAGAAAAGAAAACAGGTTTATACGAAACCTTTTCTTAGGTTTACAAACAAGAAGTACAATTAATCCTATATGAGGATGTTAAGTATAAAATTTAATCTGGATAAATATTGCTATAGGAGTCTGATCTGCGGTCGATCACTTTGTCCCTTCGACCACACGATGATGAAGAAGTGCTGTAGAAGAAGTAGAAGCTTCAAAGATTACAAAAAGGAGTGGGTGCTCGATGCCAAAATCGTCAATCACTACTCTATGTCTGTGCTTCTTTCTCTTTGATTTTTTCGACCCTACCTCTCTAAAATCCGACCGCCCCCTTATATCCATGGACGAAAGTCTCTATTTATAGGCGTAGATACTGAAGATCGGAGAGAACCGCACCTTTTACGCGGCGGTTATTATAACTGCTACCCACGTATAAATGATCTTCTGAATAAGCGTGTGATGCGTGTCCCATTAAGAGATAATACGTATAACTGCTGCAAAGATCACGGAATGCAAGCCACATAGGTAAATGCCCCTCGCATAGAGATGATTGGCGTATAAGCCAAATAACTGTCTCATTGGCGTAAAAACCAAATAGCTGTTCTGATGGCGTAAAAGCCAAGTAGGCGTAGAAGCCCAGTGGGCATAGAAGCCCAAAAGCTATCATATAGGCATAGAAGCCTAATAGCTGACATATAGGCGTAAAAGTCCAATAGCTGTCAAGTTGGCGTAGAAGCCAAATAGTTATCATGTTGGCGTAGAAGCCAAATAGGCGTAGAAGCCCAATGCTGCACATATAGGTAACCGACGTAGAGATAGCCAGTTATCCTCCTTTGACTGAGGTCTTGAGTGTATTCTGGACCAAATAGCCTGTTCACACACCTTTGCAAATATAGCCTGAGTTGACGTATTTCGAGGAGATAGCATACGGCGTACTCCTATAGCTAAAAATAGCCTGATGGCGTAATGTGCAGGGATGGTGATGTGGACGTATTAGTCCTAATTATAGCTCACCCAGTCATTGGAAATAGAACAAAATCTCGTGCATTAAATGCAGAGATATGCCCCCATCTCGCGTATTAATTGTAGAGACGTGCCTCAAATTCTGTACGAAGAGCAGCTTTTGATGTGGCGGTCAGCTTTGTCTCATCCTGAGCGTAAAAGCTCACGTCTGCCTATGTAAAATTAGGCAGCATATTCCCTTGAATGCATAAAAGCAATTTGTATCAAGAAAATGTCACTAACAGAGAGTACTGCACGAATTTTAGTGACATTTTCTTGATACAAATTGCTTTTATGCATTCAAGGGAATATGCTGCCTAATTTTATGCATTCAAGAGATATATATATAATATCTCTTCAAAAAATCTCCAGACCTCCTCTTCCCATCTAGAGCCATCACCGCAGCCAGAGAAGTCCCGCCAAGCCATCCAACCATCCCGACGACTCCGACCTCGCGTCCTGCAGAATCCCACTCGAAGCACCTTCGCTCTGGAATTGTTTCCCGTCGACTCGCTCGACCAAACGCTGTTCCGTCTTCACCGGTATGATCACCCCATAACCCTCTTCCATATTTGTTTTATAGACAACTTCGGAAAACGTGTACCCCTAGGTGAAAAATAGCACCCAAGTTGGCTCGAGCAGACCCAATTCTGGAATCGCAGAAAACTACGGTGACCACCCATATTCCCGAGTTCGTATCTCCCACCACAGGGATCCGAATTCGGTGATTCTTTTTGATACCTGTAGAACACCTGACCTAGTTTATTTTCTGTTAAATAACCCTTTATTATTAGTTGTTGTGGACATAGTTAAATTCGTCACAAAACTGCACGCACCCACTTTTTTTAGATTTCCAAAAGTTGGAAAACGGAGCGCGTCCCGCCAAACGGGACCGTTCCGCCGTGTACCAAGTGTACCGAATGGTGCACGCAGCATAACTGGACACGTGAAAATTCGTGGAGACTGATTCGGACGCGTGTGCGCGCCGAAATCAGGCCGTATCCGCGGACACACACCGTGTCCCAACTTTTGTGGAACTCGGGCGTATTTTGTGCACGCTTGTCAGATTGTGATGAAACTTGTGCCACTGGACTCGTGGTAACGCGCTGGTCCTGTGACCCAATTTTCACGTAATTCTGAGATGGTTGACCAAATCGCCAATTGGCGGGCCCCACAGTTGACTTTTTGGACAAAATTGAGTTCGGCCCATCGGAATCCACATTTGGACATACCGTTGGGTTCGTATTGACATTTAGAGTTGTTTGACCTATAGTTTGTCCCATTTAGAGACTGTTAGCCTTGGCACACTTTTCGGTGCAAAGTGGGCCACCCGTGGACCCCACTTTTACTCGAAATTACCGTTTTGCCCCTGTGTCCAAATTGGACGAAAGAAAAGTATTTTTTAGCTATTTTGCTTATTCTGGGAACGTTGATGATGTTTATTTCAGCATCCGGAGATATTTGTTCTGCGGCCATAGCTTTTGATCCTGTGCGTTTGACTTCTGGACAGTACATTTTGCAGCATTCTTGCGAGGCAAAATACCTTGCCAAATTGTTACAGTACTTTTGCATGCTATTTATATTTCTTTATATTTATTGTATTTCTGTTTATTCTTGTATGTGTAGTTTTCTTTCAGTCATTACTATATATTAGATATGTTGACACACACTTGACACTTAGTATCATAGAGGACAATCATTAGGCGTATGGGCTTTAACCACTCTGGTAACACCGTAGTCACTAGCACGCACTATGGTGGGTCGTGTCCGATGGTCGCTACCCCTGAGGTATGTCGATTGATGGAGTCCGAGGGTCGCTACCCCCGAGGTATGCCGGCTGATGATGTTCATGGACGAGTGCATGAGTTGTGAGGCTTAGATCGAGTAGACTACCCTTGCCCATACGTCAAAAAGTTGTCCTCATTTGCATTCATATAGATTGTCTTATACAGCGTACTTATTTACTTTCAAATTATATGCATGTTTACTGTATTCAAGTTGGCTCGTATTTTCTGTATCTTGTTACGTCCCTCTGAGGACCTGGTCCTCTGCCAGGTGTATCTGCTCTTGAGTATTTGCAGGAGTACGGACCTGGACCTGACACATTATTTTTTGTCGAGGAGGTCCTACCTTCTGAGCATCGTTGATTATCTGGTGATGGATTCTTTTAGCTGATGCACTTCTGTCTTCACATTATTTTACATTGGAGACTTTATACTCCTCTCTCATTTTAGTTTTGGATATAGTCTTTGGTAGTGGATTTGTCTCCACCCGACTATTATTTTAGATATTTCAGACTCCTTATTCTAGCTTAGTATTTCTTTTCTATGACTTGTTGTGTGGATGAGATTAGTATATCTGTGACTTGTGACATTATTTATACCACATGTGAGTTTATATTCATATTACAGCGTACGTATGGGTTATGGTTTCCATATATTGGAGTTGCCATATCCATGTGGCTGGCATGCTTACGTGTTCCTAGTCCTACGTATTTGGGACTGGGGCGTGACATATTTTTGTGGTGGCCCATGCAGGTCGAGTTAGCCGTTTCGGTTACGTAACTGTACCGAGCGGGCCTGCACCTAGGATTAGACTTTTAGATCTCATCCACACTTGACTATAACTTACCTTCCTTCCAACATGTCCTTCTTAAGTTCTGGCATCCTGCTTGATTCATGTACTCTTCTTAATCCTTCGTCCATCTCTTGCAGAGAGATGAATTTTAATGACGGGCATGCCGTCACCGGGGACAACACGTCTCCAGGGGACGACGACCAATCACCCGGAGTGACCTCAACGACACCTCTTCTTTCCGGACCGGATGGAATGACTAACAATCAAATTCCATCAACCCCTTCCACGATACCTAATGGGACTTTTCCAGCTCCACCAGCACCGCTAGATGGCCAAGCACAGCTGTTCCAACTCTTCCAGATGATAATGCAAGAACAGAGACAGCAAACAGCAGAGCAAAGGCTTGAATTTCTGGTAGCACTTGAGAGAATGGCTGTACTAGCCCCTAAACCAACCCAGGCACTAGTTTCAGTACCACAATCTCGGGTTGGTTCAGTCAAGGACTTTGTGCAGATGGGCCCTAAGCCATATAATGGCAATGAGAGTCCAGAGGAGACCACAAACTGGATTGCCAATACCAAGAAGTTGTTAGAGGCATCACAATTACCTTCTGACCTATGGATGATAGGCATGAGGACTCAGTTAGAAGGCAACGCGCATCACTGGTGGGAATCAATGGAGCGCCAGTTGGGTACGCGTCAGACTTGGAAACAATTTTTGGAATACTTTGAGAGGAATTACTTCCCGGATACTGTAAGGGACGTATTGTATGATCAGTTCCTTCATCTAGAGCAAGGGGACAAGACGGTTGATGAGTATGACGCAGAATTTAGCCGTCTTAGTAAGTATGGCACAGTCTTAATACCTAATGACTTAGAGAAGGCTAAGAGGTTTCACCGTGGACTGACTCAGGAGCTCCAGCACTACACTAGCTCCCAGTCCCGGATCTCTTATGCCGAGCTATTGACAGAGGCCAGGATCCAGGAGGCCATCAGCAAGGGAAACAGAATTCAACAGAGAAGTCACCAAGGACCAGTAAGGATACAGCAAGGAGGACCCATTCGACACCCTTTGACACGCCAGCAATCAGATAGTGCTGCACCATATCTAACCAAGGAGCTCCATACTTGTCACTATTGTGGAAGGACAGGTCATATTCTAAGAGACTGTCATCGTCGATTGGGGTTGTGCATGATATGTGGATCAAGTCACCATCAAGCCCGAGAATGTCCTAAACAGAACCAGAGACCTATGGCATTAGAATCAGGAACACCGCATACACCCTCAAGTATAGAAGACCAAAGGGACTCACCACTGCTTCTACAGTCTGCACAAATGGAGGGGACTAGACCCCAGTTGAATAACCAAGGACAAGGCCAAGCACTCATTATGACAAGTATGGGAGAGCAGACACAGAAAGCCGTAGATACAGGTACGACCCTTTAGTTATAACTGTCTTTGCATACTCATAACCCCATTGTGACACAAGCTCTTAGATGCACAAATAGATATAGAATTATATATATGGTAGCCTAGCAGTTATGAAGATATATTTCTATTCTATCCAGATGGCATACACGCGATGCTAATGGATGACGGGAGTAGCAGTAGTAGTATTCTTCCCCTATCCTTATCTCGCCCTCATGGGTGACTCATCTCCTCCTTTTGTATTCATTCCTTATCTCGTGCGTAACCCTTCCTATCATAGTCGTACCTTTCGTGCTATTATGAATTGTTTGATATCAATCTCACCCCTATTTTGTTAGTTAAACATAAATGTGTTAGTAATGCTTGATAACTAAGGATGAGTTCTTAATATATATATGCACTATAGCAATATCTATATTCTTTATTAGTTTAATCCTTAAGTAGCACCATGTAGCATAGTAGTAATTGTTAGATTATTTGAGATAGGACCTACCCCTAATAGTTAGTCGAGACCTTAAGTGTTTTCCTAAAACCTAGACTATGCCTAGGAAAGAGTTGAAGGCACTTGTTACGAACTGATGACTATGACAAATCGCTGGCGAGGTAGCGACAGTTGCAGCTAGACGATTATGGTAGAGTAGTCGAATTACTTGCAGCCATACTGGCCAGGTGGCGTGGCAGTATTAGACTATGATACTTGACGGTTATGGAAAAAGTCATAGTTATGAGATTCCAGACAGGTATCCCAAGATTCTCGACCCAATAAATGTATTTGCCTTACAAACCTAGACAATAGCTTCAAAGAATGTGACTACTAGTAGAAATTTTGTAAGTTGGGTAGTGTAGACGGGTTATAGGATGATAGAATAGTGTATGGACAATAGATGAGGAAGTGTTAGAATGGCAGACCATGAGTTCTAGGAGTCGTACTAGATACCAATGTGGTGTAATAGTTATAGTTATCATTATGAATATGGGTTAGTCTTAATTTCGAAGACGAAATTTTTGTAAGTTGGGTAGAATGTAAAACCCCTATTTAAAAAAAAAACCGTATTTTTTTTATTAATTAATAATTTAATTATGGTAATTATGTGCTAGATAGGAGAAATAGATTTTTATTAATTTTAGGTGTTCGGGCACTTAGATGACTTATGGGACCATCAGGAATTTTTCGAAATTTATTCCATGTAGGAGAACCCTTAAGCAGTTGCTAGCCTAATGGTGTGCATTTTTCTAATCTATGAATTTTTCTATGAGTATATATATTATATATATATAAAAATATATATATATGCATATATATTAATAGGAAAAGAAAAGATTAAGAAAAGAAAGTAAAAGAATTATTAGTTAATGATTAACTAATAATAATAATATAATAATAATACTAGCAATACTAAACTACAACTACTATTCTTAGCAATTCCAACTTTGCTAGCAATTGCTAGCAAATACACAGCAAAGTTTTCCAAAACTTAGCAACTGCTAGCCAGCGCCCAGTGTGCGCGCGGCCCCCCCCGGGACCTATTTATATATTTATATATATATATATATATATATATATATATATATATATATATATATATATATATATATATATATATATATATATATATAATATCTCTTCAAAAATTCTAAACCCTAACCTAAATCTCCAGACCTCCTCTTCCCATCTAGAGCCGTCACCGCAGCCAGAGAAGTCCCGCCAAGCCATCCAACCATCCCGACGACTCCGACCTCGCGCCCTGCAGAATCCCACTCGAAGTACCTTCACTCCGGAATTGTTTTCCGTCGACTCGCTCGACCAAACACTATTCCATCTTCACTGGTATGATCACCCCTTAACCCTCTTCCATATTTGTTTTATAGCCAACCTCGGAAAACGTGTACCCCTAGGTGAAAAACAGCGTCCAAGTTGGCATGAGCAGACCCAATTCTGGAATCGCAGAAAACTGCGGTGACCACCCATATTGCCGAGTTCGTATCTCCCACCATAGGGATCCGAATTCGGTGATTCTTTTTGATACCTGTAGAACACCTGACCTAGTTTATTTTCTGTTAAATAACCCTATATTATTAGTTGCTGTGGACATAGTTAAATTCGTCACAAAACTGCGTGCACCCACTTTTTCTAGATTTCTAAAAGTTGGAAAACGGAGCGCGCCCCGCCAAACGGGACCGCCCCGCCGTGTGCCAAGTGTACCGAATGGTGCACGCAGCATAAACAGACACGTGAAAATTTGTAGGAACTGATTCGGACGCGTGTGCGCGCCGGAATCAGGCCGTATCCGCGTACACACACCGTGTCGTAACTTTTGTGGAACTCGCGCGTATTTTGTGCACGCTTGTCAGATTGCGACGAAACT
Source organism: Iris macrosiphon (assembly GCA_036927795.1). NCBI lineage: Eukaryota > Viridiplantae > Streptophyta > Magnoliopsida > Asparagales > Iridaceae > Iris > Iris macrosiphon. Next base: position 143,727,004 of record JAYESA010000008.1, read on the forward strand.
TATGCCAATGGACTCGTGGTAACGCGCTGGTCCTGTGACCCAATTTTCACGTAATTCTGAGACGGTTGACCAAATCGCCAATTGGCGGGCCCCACAGTTGACTTTTTGGACAAAATGGAGTTCGGCCCATCGGAATCCATATTTGGACATACCGTTGGGTTCGTATTAACATTTAGAGTTGTTTGAACTATAGTTTGTCCCATTTAGAGACTGTTACCCTTGGCACACTTTTCAGTGCAAAGTGGGCCACCCGTGGACCTCACTTTTACCCGAAATTACCGTTTTTCCCCTGTGTCCAAATTGGACGAAAGGGAAGTGCTTTTTAGCTATTTTTCTTATTCTAGGAACGTTGGTGATGTTTATTTCAGTATCCGGAGATATTTGTTCTGCGGCCATAGCTTTTGATCCTGTGCGTTTGACTTCTGGACAGTACATTTTGCAGCCTTTTTGCCAGGCAAGATACCTTGCCAAATTGTTACAGTACTTTTACATGCTATTTATATTTCTTTATATTTATTGCATTTCTGTTTATTCTTGCATGTGTAATTTTCTTTCAGTCATTACTATATATTAGATATGTTGACACACACTTGACACTTAGTATCATAGAGGACAATCATTAGGCGTATGGGCTTTAACCACTCTGATAACACCGTAGTCACTAGCACGCACTATGGTGGGTCGTGTCCGATGGTCGCTACCCCCGAGGTATGTCGATTGATGGAGTCAGAGGGTCGCTACCCCCGAGGTATGCCGGCTGATGATGTTCATGGACGAGTGCATGAGTTGTGAGGCTTAGATCGAGTAGACTACCCTTGCCCATACGTCAAAAAGTTGTCCTCATTTGCATTCATATAGATTGTCTTGTACAGCGTACTTATTTACTTTCAAATTATATGCATATTTACTGTATTCAAGTTGGCTCGTATTTTCTGTATCTTGTTACGTCCCTCTGAGGACCTGGTCCTCTGCCAGGTGTATCTGCTCTTGAGTATTTGCAGGAGTACGGGCCTGGACCTGACACATTATTTTCTGTCGAGGAGGTCCTACCTTCTGAGCATCGTTGATTATCTGGCGATGAATTCTTTTAGCTGATGCACTTCTGTCTTCACATTATTTTACATTGGAGACTTTATACTCCTCTCTCATTTTAGTTTTGGATATAGTCTTTGGTAGTGGATTTGTCTCCACCCGACTATTATTTTAGATATTTCAGACTCCTTATTCTAGCTTAGTATTTTTTTTCTATGACTTGTTGTGTGGATGAGATTAGTATATCTGTGACTTGTGATATTATTTATACCACATGTGAGTTTATATTCATATTACAGCGTACGTATGGGTTATGGTTTCCATATATTGGAGTTGCCATATCCATGCGGCTGGCATGCTTACGTGTTCCTAGTCCTACGTATTTGGGACTGGGGCGCGGCTTCCTGTATGTTGAGGGATTTACGGGTATAACTGCTTAACGTATTTTTCATGCATCTACAAGGCCCCCTTCAAAGTTTTCAAATTCCTCGTAATTTAAAATACTTTGAATGAAGCATGAAACGGTCAATTTTGACTCGTTCCACGAGGTTGATTTCTCGGCAAGTATTTAGGAATTTGTTGGGACTTGATGTGATCTCCTCTGCCTATATAAAGGCGACTGAGTTAACCTGTTCTTCCCACACTTCCTTCACTACACAGAAATGGTTTCCAAGTTCCGTCATGCTGACTTGAGGAAGAGGAAGAAGATCATGTTCTTTTCGTTCATAAGGAGCCGTAAAAAGAGGCTTCTTCGAGCAAATATCCTCTGCAACGATGGATCATGGAAGGATATCATAGCTTCCTTTGTTCAGGATAATCAGCAATTTCATATGGCAATTAGTTCTGGAGAGAGAAAGGGTCACATTCGACCACACAGCTTGCAAGTTATATTTTCTTCCATCATGGCGGTGGACGAGGGTAGGCAGTCTGGACCTGTCTTCCAGTATTGAGTTGGGTTTGAACCCCAAACTCAACCTGCCATGGCGTATAGAGGATGGGTTTGTGTAATTGATACACGCCCAGTTTTGTATCCTTCCGCCATTAATTATTTTCTTGTTAATCGGCCGCGAAAATTGATTAACTGCTGAAGAAGACAAAGATCTCCACCAATATGATGACCTGGCGTAGCAGATTCTTGGTGTGATCTTAGATAAAAATAAGAAACCCTTGGCAGAACAAGGATTTCCATCATATGTAATTATGAAGATGAAAAACCCTTTGTAAACTGAATTTCCATCATATGTAATCATGATTAATAAAATTGTCTTCTTTTACGCTTCTGATGATTTGCCATATTTTGCTGTGATGAAGTCTGAATATGTGCAGCTTCGACACGTCTGAATAACTTTACGTCAACTCTGATAAAAAGAGTATCTGATCTCGTCCGGTCTTTTTACGTATAACTGAAGACGCGTAGAAAGAAGCTTCTTTAGCACTTAAGTGGAATATCCAAACTGTCATGCTATTTTGAACGAGGAGTTGCGTAGAATTCTGAACTGTCACTTCTCTGATACGGAGAATTCTTGTTCAGACTATCATTTTCAAGAATATTTTCCCGAAAATCTCTTGAAAAAGGGCGATAAATGGCCGTCAAACAGGCCATAATAGAACTTGTGTAGAAGACTGGACTTCTGTTGAACTTTCAATCGACCCAAGAAGAAGAGTCATCTTCAATGTTGAACTCTGTGTATTTTGGGCACTTGGAATATTTGGTAGCCAAAAAGGAGCATTTTTGCGTAAACCCTTGCAGTTGGCCATCTGTAGATGTTGAGCGTAGAATCGTAGATTTGTAGCCTCCGAGCGAAAAAAGCTTCCGAGCGTGAAATCATAGATCTGTAACCTCTGAACATAAAGTTGTAGGTTTGTAGCCTCTCGAGCGTAAAAGCTACCGAGCATAAAAGCATCCGGACGTGAAACTATAAACTTATAATCGCTGGGTGTGAAATCATAGATTTGTACCCTCTGAGCGTAAAAACTTCTGAGCTTGAAATCATAGATTTGTAGCTTCTGAACATAAAGTCGTAGGTTTGTAGCCTCTCGAGCGTAAAAGCTACCGAGCATAAAATAATCCGGGCGTAAAACCATAGACTTGTAGTCTTTGAGCGTAAAACCGTAGATTTGTGGTCTCTTGAGCGTAAAAACTCCTGAGCGTAAAATCATAAATCTACTCTGAGCGTAGAATCTGGATCACTAACTGTCCGTCTTCTTTTTTTAAATGATAGGCTGACGTGGCATCCAATCATAACTGAATATTAAATATTGGATTTGGTTAGGAATTTAAAGAGTTATTCGAACTCTATAAATATCCCAAGGCCTTCAGAGAAGAAACTCTTCATCTGTCTTTTGCAGAAAACTTTCGTCTCTTCGAGAACTCTTCTTCGTCTCTTCTTTTGAGAACTCTGAGTTTTAGAAATGGCACCAAAACATGCTTCCACCACTAAGGAAAAGAAAGCTGTGACTTCTTCTCGCTCCTCTGCTCAAGCACGAGCAACTCCCATTGGGCTGAGCGAACCTCGCTCTGAACGAAGTGTCCCACCAACAAGCTGTGCACCAGGCGTCATAGGTAAAGCTTTTGGGACAAGAAAATAAAGAAAAACCCTTCGCACACGTTATACGTGAATGCGCTAGGTCATCTTCTGTGCTGAGAGCCTCTTCGAGGAAGATGATGCACAGAGATATTTTATCTTTTACGTCCACATTTCTAATGTGTCAACGTAAAAATTTTCTATTTTCGCAGTCTGGCATAAAAGCTTTGACTGTCAAAATTTGGTGTATACTACAAACTTTGAGTGTTATGCTTTGGATGAAAATTCCGGCGTAACAACTCAAATTTTGACAGTCTGGCGTAAAAACACAGACTGTTTGATTTTTTGTGTATACTGCCAACCTTGAATCTTATGCCTCGGAAATAGGTTCCAGCGTAAGAGCTCAATTTTTTGCAGTCTTGGCGTATTGTTAATCTTTGGCGTAAGTTGCAAGACTGTAATGTCTAGTATAGAAACTGACTTGTTCTTCTTGTATTTTGTAGTGGACTTGCAGATCCCTCTGTTGGCTGAGGTAATGGGTTCTGCCGCTGGGATGCTGAACTCCAATTATTTGAAGAATTTGTCCCATGTGACATTCCCTATTTCTGGAGATAACTATCCTGAAGGAAGGAGAGTCCTGATCTCGTCCTAGGAGGAACGAATGCTGTTAAGTATGATCAACGGGGAGCCCCTGACATATATAGATGGGGACAAATACATAAAACCAGCTTTCTTTTTCGGGGATATGATTGACAAACAATCCCAGACAAAGCCCAAGAAGGAAAACTGGGTTTTTACTGCTGAGGGCATGGTCATGTACCTGCCAAGGATGCCTAGAGATTACCCTATCTCGGCATTCTTCCATGCCACGCATCCCTGGAAGATGTCGTGGACCCTGACTCCTGATCTTCACGGCCAGCCGGGGAAGATATTTTATCAGAAAGGATCAGACCGAGGATTGTTTGTGAGCCATCCTTCAGGTCCTGTTATGCCTTTCAGAGGATTATTTCTGGGTAGCATCCCGAGTGAAGATATTGTACTACTCCAGCCGGTCCAAATATTGACTTTTTACAATGACTTCATGGGACGGGGAGGAGTATACCACAAGGTTAATCCTCGGACCAGCGGATGGGTTGTACCCAAAAATCTTTGATGGGCTCGTTTAACTGCCTGGGCCCTGAAGCATTTTCAGACGGAGCTGGAGAGCATTGGTCTGTTCGAGGCTGTAAGTGCTACCAGTGTTTGGCTGCCTCTTAATCCCAACCTGTTTTTGGCTTTGATGGAGCGGTATATCTCGCTCACTGGGACTTTTGCCACTCCGCTAGGGGAGTTGGGATTGGCCCTTCACGAGATAGCAGAGATTTCAAGACTGCCAATGGGGGATACTCCTTATGAAGAGTATGTTCCCACAAACAAGGAGCTGAGGGATACAAACCCTCGGGTAGTGGCAGTGTACCAGGAGCTAATGAGCCATTATCTAGCGTGCACCACCTTCTACAATGAGCCCTCTGATTTGGCTCATACCAACAAATGGGCATCATATCTCTTCTTTCATCAGGCCAGAGCTGCTAAACCAGACAAAGTTATGGATAGCAGAGATAAGCCCTTGAATCTTCTGAGTGTGCTTAATGCCCAAATAGTCGATGATCTTATTGAAGACGCTGGGGCTTCAGATCAAATTTTCGATGAGAAGATCGAGGGTTATCCTGCAGGCACTAAAGCCTACAGTTATATGAGGCATTATTGTAAGCCTCTGTCAAGAAAAGCTCAACTGGCTGGCTTCCTCTCTGTATGGCTACGTCGATTGGTAGTACCTGGCATCGCATCTGCAGATCATATTCATCATAATATTTTATGGCCTGCAGTACATTTGGTATTTGGGGCAAGACTGGGCCTACTCCCTGCCATGGTCTGCCGGATATAAGCTGGCCTGAGGGCCCTTACTGATGGGCTTCTTGCTGATGAGTCACGGTGTGAAAACTTTCCCAGGGTAGAGTTACCATTCCTATATCTGATGGGATGGTTAATTCTTCATAATCCCTGGGTGATGTCTCCCGGCTCTGCTAGTAGTTCATGAAATAATTTTTTTTTGAATGACAAGAATTCTACTTGGAACGTGACCACCGTCGTAGACTGTCGACGAGCATTGAATTTTGCTCATAGCTGGAAGCTCTTCTGTATCGTCCCTACTGTACATATTAATCAACAGGGGACGAAACTTCAGGATTCAGGTCACGGGAAGACCATTCTTTCTCCCGAAGCTTTCTATTGGTTGGTCTGTATTAGACCTTCCCATTTGTTGTACAGAAGTAAAGACCACTGCTTCTTGGAGCCTTATCTGCCCAATCAGTTCGCCAGGCAGTTTGGATACGACCAATTGCATGTGAAAAATGCTATCACCAGCTTCAAGTCCAGAGGTGGACTTATTGATGGAGTCAGAGGGTGGCGGTACTTCATAATGGGTTGTACTGGAGCAACCTTTACTGTGCCCACAACTTGTCTCTCCATGGAGTTTCGCATCCTCCATTCGTACGCCCAATTTTATGTGGCCATCAATACCTTCCATCGCAATTTTGATATGCATAGAAGTTTTAGGATGCCATCTCATAAGTCCGCTGGAAGAGTGGAGGTCCCATCAGTCTCCTCTGACGAAGGTGAAGATCCTGTCGGTCCAGACAAATTTTTGTTGACAATACCGAGAGGCCTAATACCTCCGCCTGCAGAGCCTCTAGTTATCCCCCTTAAGCGAAGAGCTCCTACTCCGAAAGAGCGTTCCCCTCGCAAGAAAAAGATGACTGTCAGTGGTCCTGGAAGGACTTCCAGCCATGAGGCTCCTAGGAGTGAGCTTGTTGCTTCCCCGGCCGGGGATGATTCTTTGATTAGAGGTCCCTCGCCTTTTAGAGAGGAAACCTCCATAGTTCAGGTCAACAGTGCCGGAGATTCTTTGCCCGTGGTAGCTGCTGCTATTGCTGCTTCAGGTAGTACCGCGAGATCGCCTATGAGGTCGAGCAAAATAAGGATATCTTTATCCAGAGCAGTAATGGGAGTAACCCCTACTTTGTCTGTAAGTATTTCCAGTGAGATTCCATCCGATGAACCTCGATTGGATCTGGATGAAGACTTGGATGACTATTCTCAGACTTCATTTGGTGCACCCTCCTCTCCAGGTATGACAGCTTGCTTAGCATCATTAAGAAATGACTTAGCTGTACTGGGTGCGGACGCGACATATATACCATCAGCCATGGGTAAATGTCGTCTTTACGCCTCTTTTAGAAAAATTAACATCAGGTTGATATTAACTTTCTCTTGTCTTCTTTTTAGGTGAAGACATCTCAGGGAAGGGCGAAGTCGACGCAACTTTTGACTTTGTTGCGGATTCTGCTAATGAACCGGCTGTGTCCGACGTTGAGGGAGCAAGCTTTGATGCTGCTGATGCAACATTATCGGATGTTGTTCCGCCAGTACCAGTGCAAATAACATAGGGGGAGGATAAGCCGATTGTCTCGACTGCGCCTCCTTTATCGGGCATGCCAGCAACTTTGACAGTTGTTGGTGCTTCTTCTTTTGTCGCGCCATCTGTTGAAGCGACGACTGTGGCAACATCCTCTGTAGTCATTCCTGGAGGGGGATTCACCGATATCGCAGCCACTCCCAGCGTCAATTCGAGTCTCGCCACGCTAGTTGAGCAGTTTTCTAGTATTTTCTATGCCACTTTGAAAATGCTGATATCGATGGTGATGGAGAAGAATCTAGGCTTCGAGGCTCTGAAGACGTCCTCTAACTTCAGTATAGTGCAGATTAGATATTTCAACGATAATGACAGAGCTGATGCGCTAGAACAAATAGTTAATGGTATGGAGCAACCCATTAACGATTATTTATAACTATCTCGAGGCAGCATCTACGGTCTCGTTCAAACTAAATATGACTCCTTAACTGCAGAGCTGGCTGGGCAAATGGAATCTCTGAACAAATCCGTCCAGGAACAGCAGCAGGAGATGGATCAAGACCATGCCGAATTGGGGTATGTCATTCCCCAGCTGGCTAAGTACGAGACCGAATATGAGGAAGAGGCAGCGAGGGTCCGTAAATTGGAAGATAAGCTCGCTCAGTCAAAGGAGAAGGCTCTCGCTTTATCGGCAGCTCGAGATGTGTTGAAGGACCAAATGGAAGCGGCTCAGCAGAACCTGGCACATACAGGTGTTATCCACGCAGGTTTTATACATGCTCGATCTGAGTTATCTACCTTGAACGATAAGGAGGCAAGGTTAGAGCAGGCTCGCGCTGACATCTTAAACTCCAGGAGTGAGAGGATAGCCGCTCTGGCACAACAGATTCATGATTTGGCTGCTCCTTCCAAATGATGTACTTTTTTGCTTTTACATGTAACTTGCTCTTTCTGGAGATAATAAAGAGACTTTATCTAACTTTGGTGGACCCATCATTTTTTTGAAAATAAATGATAGGTTAGGGTAAAAGTGATATCAGAGGTAATATGGACGTGATATACTTTTGGTAAGCTTCAGCTGGACATATCTATTCAGAGGTTATATGGATATGATAGAATATGATCCAACTAAATTTGTATATAAAACACTATCAGAGGTAATATGGACGTGATAGGTTTTGAAATTCCAAATTAGTTATACATATCTATTCAGAGGTTATATGGACATGATAGAATATGATCCAACTAGATTTTGTACGTAGTATCGTCAGAATGAGATCTTCACCATACTCCGCTTAAATAAAGAAGATTAAGTATAGTACTTCTTCAGGAATTTGCCGTTGATAGGAGCCATTAACAGGTCTCCGTTAGGCCTGGCTAATCTGTAAGCGCCGTTTGAGAACGTTGTCTCGATCACATAAGGGCCTTCCCATTTGGGCTGAAATTTACCCTTACTCTTGTGAGTGATGATCATTGGCCTTTTCACAGCTAAAACTAGCTCGCCATCTTTGAACACCCTTTCCTTCACTTTTTGATTAAAAGCTTTGGAAATGCGTGCCTGGTAGAATGCAATAAGTTGTTGAGCTTGAAGACGTTTCTCGTCTAATCCTTCTAACTCTTGAAGCCTTAATAGATCATTCTTTTCCTGAGTCAACTTATTAACCACTGCTATTCTGAGTGACGGAAATTAGATTTCAATGGGAATAACTGCTTTACTCCCGTAGACCAATGAGAATGGGGTACAACCCATCGGTGCTCGTACCGTTGTGCGGTATGCCCAGAGGCATTCTTCGAGCTTCTTATTCCAATCTCTTTTATTCGAAGAAATAAACTTCTTTAAGAGTTTAATGATGGTTTTGTTGAAGGCTTCCGCCCAACCTTTAGCAGCAGAATTATATGCCGTAGAGGCCATACTTTGTATCCGATTCTTATCGCAAAATCGGTGAAATGCTTGGCTGATGAATTGAGGCCCGTTGTCATGGATTATCCTTCGGGGTATTCCAAAGCGATAAATGACATGATGCTTGATAAAGCTGATCACATTAGATGTCTTTACCTCAACAAGAGGGATTGCCTCCGTCCATTTAGAGAAATAATCGGTGATAGCCAATATAAACCGATGCCCTCTAGAAGTTGACGGGTGAATAGGACCAATGATGTCCATACCCAATGCTTCAAAGGGCCATGATACAATGGTAGGATATAGATACTCAGAAGGCTGATGTATAAAATCTGCATAAACCTGACAAGCCTTGTATTGTCTTGCATATTTTACTGTATCTGCAATCATAGTAGGCCAGTAGTAGCTCATCCTCCTGATACGATCCTGTAACTTAGGACCGGGTTGGTGTGCTCCACATACACCATCGTGAGCTTCACGAATAATCTATTTTGCATCATCGTCAGAGAGACATCGTAGTAGTAGTCCATCGTATGTTCGACGATATAGACTTTGTGAAGAAGCATCAAAATAGAAGCGTAGTGATCATCTTTTAACCGATACTGCTTCTTTGGGATCTTCTGGTAAGATTCTGTATGCTGCGAAGTCTATGAAGAAACTTCTCCAGTCTCTCTTAGGAGGAACCGTATTTACGGCATAGCTGCATTCCAGGTGAAAGTTATTTTTCACACAGAATAGGTCTCTATTGAGAAGAATCACTGAGTTCTGCCTTCTTATAGGAATAGCCAAATCTACAGCTAAACTGGCTAGAGCGTCAGCTTCCAAATTTTGAGATCAAGGTACATGCTCTAAGAAGAATCCTTTAAAAGACATGGCTATCTCGACCGTTGCTTGGTGATAAGGAATGAGGTCTGGATTACAGACTTCATATACTCCTCTGACCTGATTGATAATCAGCTGGGAATCACCAAAAGCTTTCAGATATTCGACCTCCAATTCTTTAGCGACTTGAAGCCCGATGAGTAGGGCATTATACTCTGCCACATTATTAGAGCAGGGTTCGTTAAGAGAATATGCTCGATAGATGATGAGTTTGTAAGGAGTCACCAGGACGATTCCTACTCCTGAAACCACATTTCCCTTGGGACCAGTCCGGAAAGCGCCATCGAAGAATAACTGCCATATATCATCTTCCATTGCCGAATTATATTCTGCAACTTCGTCGGGAATATCCTCGTATAGTTTGGAGGTTTCCAGAATCGGATGGGCAGCTAAGAAATCAGCCAAGGCTTGACCCTTTATGGACTTTTGAGGGACGTACACCATATCATACGGTGTTAATAACATCGCCCAAGTCGCGAGTTAGGAATTAAGAACACTTGGCTTGCTCATCAATACCCGAAGAGGATTAATCCTGGAGATGATGTGAATGGTTTGGCCTGTGATGGAATGTTACGTCTTCTGAATGGCAAATATTAGGACAAAACATTCTTTTTCCACTGGATTGTACCAGTGTTCAGCTCTGATCATCATCCTGCTTAGGTAGTAAATAGCCTGTTCATGACCTTTCTTGTTCTTCTGTGCGAGGAGAGCTCCCAAAGAATGACCCATTGCTCGAACATACAGCAAAAATAGTCTTCCTATTACTGGAGGCACCAGAACTGGAGGATTAGTAAGGTAGCGTTTGATATCGTCAAACGCTTGCTGACAGGCTTTGTCCCATACGAAAGACACACCTTTCTTCATCAGACGGAAGAAAGGCTGACATCTTCCAGAGAGGTTGGATATGAATCTCCTGATATAGGCTAGACGACCTTAAAATCCCTTGAGTTCTCTTAGATTATGGGGAGGTCGCATATCTAAGATAGCTTTCACCTTATCAGGGTCGACTTGAATGCCCTTGGCGGTAATGACAAATCCTAAAAATTTGTCGCTGGATACCCCGAGAAAGGACTTTGTAGGGTTCATTTTGAGTTGATGTTGGCGTATCAGCTCGAACACTGTCTTCAAGTCTTGGATGTGATTAGCCTTAAGGCGGCTTTTGACAGCGATGTCGTCTATGTAACACTCTACTGTTTTACGCAGATGCTCGTAGAATATGTTACTTATGGCTCGCTGATATGTAGCCCCGGCATTCTTCAATCCGAAGGGCATAACTGTGTAGCAATATACCCCCAGTGGTGTACGAAAGGTACTATGCTTCTCGTCTTCAGGATCCATCTTGATCTGATTGTACCCTAAAAATCTGTACATAAAAGACATGCGTTCAAAACTGTAGGTATTGTCGATCATGACGTCTGTGATGGGAAGAGGGAACTCATCCTTGGGGCAAGCCGCATTGAGATCTCGGAAGTCGATACAAACGCGAACTTTCCCACTTTTTTTCATGACTGGGACAACATTGGCGACCCAATCAGGATGTTGGTCTTCACGGATGAACCCGCAAGCTATCAACTTTTTGATTTCAGCTTCAATGGCGTCCATCACGTCCGAGCGGAACCGGCGTTGGTGCTGCTTTACAGGCTTTGAATTAGGCAGTATATTGAGCTTATGAGTAGCCACTTTTGGATCAAGACCTGGCATATCCTCATAATTTCACGCAAAGACGTCGATATATTCTTTTATCAGCTGGATCATTTCTTCCCTTTCTGCAGGGGAAAGATTGTTACTAATAAATATTGGCTTTGGTGAGGTTTCATCCCCAACATCGACTTGGATAACTTTATCTTCAGTGGGCGGTTCTCTTTTCTCAAACCGGAGTTCCCATTGTGTATCCATTTGCTGTGCCCAGGAGTCTTTTTTGAACAGTTCAGATTCTTGTTCGTCTGCTTCGAAAGAATCTGTCAATACCGCATTTGCTGACAATACTCGTTCGAGATCAGCATATAAGTCGGAGGACGACGAACCATCCTGAGAAGAGGAAGTGATATCCTCATTTGATTTAGAAGTTGCAAGAGCTGTGGTATACCCTAACCCGAAGTGAGTTCGTTAAAAATAGGGATCACCATGCAACGGTATTCGCCTGCCTTTTCCAAAGTTGAGGCCTGGTTCTGCCTTCAGGTCATAACCTATGCTTTGCATAATCTGCAAAGTCTGTGGACTATATCTGTATACCTGTATTTTTCCAGCATCGTCATCGGGAGAATCTTTCTGTACTATCTGTTGATTCCGCATACGGCCGAAGACTATTGGATGCTAATTTTTACGATTAGGTAGGACGATAAAGATAGAATCTTCATGTGACCCGTATGTCATGACGACATTGGATGTTGATGCCACCTCCCATATATACGGTTGATAGAGTTCTATGGCTTTCAAGAACTTTTGTGCTATAGGCTCTATATCGTTATGGAGGGATGATTCCGGATTAGCAATTTGAGCCTCAGTATACCGAAAAAGAGGTTCTTTATTATCATCAGAAACCATGTTCTCGGTTGTATTTACATCAATCGACTGTTTGTTGCGCCGAAGGTTGATAACCAAGGGTGGAGGCTTCTGATTCAGAGTGATCACTAGGGGATCATTTCCTCTTCCCGATTTGGTTCTGTCCAAGTGGATAGCCATGGGTTCCGTGACTTTAGGACGGGTAGTCCGCCCTTTCACTTGGATCGACAAAGGTTGCTTAACAGATGATTCTCCTGGCTCCCGGTGGGATTCCTCTTTCATCTTGCCCGACACCTCCTGTATGTAGTCTTGGGTGTATAACATGGCATCTGAGTAGTAGGACTCAACCCCCTTGAACGGGTTAAGATCAGCAAACTCTGTCTTTAGTGTTCCTTGGGAGTCTACATATTTGAAACATTGATGTAGAGTGGAAGGAACAATATTGTGATCGTGGATCCATGGTCTTCCCAACAGAATATTGTAGGAGACCTCCGAATCAATGACGTAACAAGTAGCCACTGATCTAAGGTCACCAATCTGGATCCTCAGACGAATTTTCCCAAGCGGCTTACTTTTCCTGGCGTTGAATCCCACGATTGTAGTGGTGGTGTAAGCCAGTTCGCTGGTAGGAATCCTCAATAGCCTAAGCAGACTATGAAGGATGATGCTGATCGACGATCCCGGATCTATATGAATCCGGTCTACCTCTATGGAATCGACGTATCCGGTGTAATAGAGGGGTCTGTCATGCCTGTTATGTTTCAACAGCATATCTTCTTGAGTGAAATTGATGTTAGGAACCACTTCCATTACACTATGACATTGAGGACATGCCACAGGTTCTTTGTCGAGGGACTTGAGCTGGGTCAAGCATACGTCCGCCTGTATCAAAGCTTCGCTCAAGGCTTGACGAGTGACGAGTATCTTTTGATAGCCTGAGTAGCTCAAAGATGGATAGTCTGGCGGGAGTATTAGCTAGTTGGGCGAGAATATCGAAGTTATAAGGCCTCTCCAAACCTTTGTTTTTAATGTTCTTCAAAGGTTTGTCGAAACAAACTTTTTTCTGTTTGCCTTTGTCCGCCGGAGTTAGTCTAGAAGGACCTGCCTCTGGTATGACAGGTTCAGGTTCTGGAAGTTTAGCAGCTGAAGTGTCTACCGTTGCATCTTCCTGATTTCCTCCATAGTCCTTGAGGTAGGCTTTCCCTGAACGGGTTTCGGTAGCCAAACCCTCTTCATCTTATGTCGGAGATATTGCAACCATATGGCATGGTTTGCGCCTTGAGTTTTTTTGGGACTTAGCCTTAGCAGCTCGAGTCTTTTCCTCAATCTCTGATACCAGATTAGGATAAACTCACATAATCTCACCACGCTGGGTAGTTAGGGGCGCCAAATCATGGTTTTGACCCCTGGCCGGAGGGAGATTGACAATGTTTATTATCGCCCGTGGGATAGGTACTACACCATCCAGGATTGCTTGAGGGGGCAGATCGCCGAATTGGAGAGAGATTATGTTGGCGGTGACCGTCTTTTCACTGTTATGTAGAGTAATAGCCTTGGCGTCGATCAGCTCCTGGATCTTCCTTTTTAGTATATAACACGCCTTGGTAGGGTAATGTACATACCTATGGAAAATGCAGTACTTAGGATTGTTGGTACTGCCGACTTCATTAGGCCTTTTCACCTCGGGGAGGGTGAGCTTGCCACTTTTGACTAGACAGTCGAAGATGCTCGGAATATCGTCGTCATCAAAAGAGTATACTTCAATGGGTCTAGAAGCCCCAGATTTCGTCTGCGTAGTTGCCGGTGTAGGTTGCCTGGATGTATTAATTGCCAGAGCTTCCTTTCCTTTAGAACTACGAGGATGGTCGCTATTGGAAGATGACCGTTTCCCTTTATCAGAGGTGGAGATCATGATTCCATTGTCATGCGTCTTCCGACTGTTGTCTTCCGCGGCAACCGTTGAGATGATAAACGAGGGCCAATCATGAAACTGATATGGTCCTGTGAACACAGAGATCAGTGGAAGCAGGTTCTTCCTGCAAATATCCACCAAGGCTGAATTCGAAACTCCGGGAGGCATTTACAAAGTGGCTTGATAAAAATGTTCGATGAAAGTACGAACGTTCTTTTTCTCCTTCTGCTTCACTTCGATGAGTGAGGACATAGACATGTCTATCCCTCCTTTATAGAATCGAGCGAAGAAAAGAGTCTTGAAGTCTTCGAACGAAGTAATGCAATTGTCTGCCAAGCTACGGTACCATTGATAGGCTACACCAGACAGACAACCCTTAAATACTCGAGTGAGAAGGGCGTCATTCCCTTGTAGCAACACCGTCATCATACTGAAGTAGTTCATGTATTGACTTGGTGACATTTTTCTCTCAAACAAAACCATAGCCTATGGTTTGTATTTTGGAGGGAAATGGATCTCGTCCCAGATAGCTGGGTAAGGCTGGTTGATGCCCAACTTCTTGAGTTGATCCTTGTGCTTCAGGGAGTCAAATTGGATTTTTAATTCCCGTACTGCTTGCATCAGATCTTCGGCTGGGAAAGAAACCACAGAGGGGTGAGAGATCGGCTGTATGGTGATCCCGACAGGAGGTACTACGTTTTCTGGGTTGAGAGGTCGAAGAGCAGCCGATTCTTGATCTTGAATAGGCTCCTGACTTGATGGAATATCTACCCCCACCCGCAGTTGAGTTGGAGGAACAGGCGCAGCTGTGTGTTGAGTTACCAACATCTGGTGCATACTCTGCATTATGGTATGTATTTCTTTGAATGATGTCTCCAAGACAGCGATGCGTTGTTCCGTACTTCCTGATGGGGAAGCTTCCTCATGTTCATCTCCGATGGCATAGACTCCCATTTCTCTGGGTGCTACTGATGGATCAGTATAGACCTCTGTGGAGATTGAGTCTATGCTGTCAGTATCACCTCCAGGAAACTAGCGACCCCCAGAGTCAGAATCGGAAGAATATGAAGCTGATCTCCGCGACCTCGAACGAGTGTTTCGAAAAACACCTGCTTCAATGTTCTCGAGGAGTCTATCGAATCTCCTTTGGCTTGGAGTTCTAGAGGGATGACGTCTTGAACTTGACCTTCCTCTAGGAATATGCGATACCATGTTTATCGATGCGAATGTCGGTTCTTCTTCCTGTAAGAACAAAGAGTAGTTCACCCAGTTGAAAACTGACCATTTTGCTTTAGAACAGCAGTACTTAACTACAACTTTGTGACTATTACAACAGTGCTCCGTAGGGGATGTAATAGTCATATCAGAAGATCCCTTGCCTTTGCATTTCTGGATCAAAAAATCACACAAATCGGGGGGATTAACAGAAGAAGAAGCAGAAGAAGGCTTATTCTGCCTTTTTATATTAGTCGGAACACGGATATTGGGAACCCCAACCCTCCCTCTGCCGTAGGTATACAGCAGTTCAGCCATGTGAGTAGCACATGACCAATGAGGAGCGTATCTATCCACAAGCTGAGTCTTCTTTACGCCGAGAGGCTTGTCCTGGCGTAATTTGGGATTTTGCTCAGGTTGGCATAAAACTGAGGACTTCCTCAAACTACCGTCAGCATTCCGCATAATCTGAAGAGCAGACAGATTCTTTTCTTGATGGCGTAAAAGCCGAGAGGTCGGGAAATCCGCCAATTGTTTTCCCTTGCGGATATTACAAGGACCCTCTGCCTTCTTACGAGCGGGAGAGGTATTTTTACGCGCAGAGCACTTTTGAAATTCCTGACTTGGCGCTAAGGCATTGTCAGAAACTACGTCTGCCCCGCCAGCAACGGGAGACGAGTTTTTTATGCGTAGAGCGCGTTGTATACTTCTGGATTGGCAATGAGGCATTGCCAGAAGTTTTGTCGGCCACGCCAGCGACGGGAGACCAAGTTTTACGCGCAAAGCGCGGAGTGAACTTCTGGATTGGCGCTAAGGCATTACCAGAA
The DNA here is from genome assembly GCA_036927795.1 of Iris macrosiphon. Lineage (NCBI taxonomy): Eukaryota > Viridiplantae > Streptophyta > Magnoliopsida > Asparagales > Iridaceae > Iris > Iris macrosiphon. The sequence continues at coordinate 143,743,250 of JAYESA010000008.1, forward strand.
GCTTTGTCTGCCACGTCACAGACGGGAGATGGGTTTTTATGCACGGAGCGTATAGGTTGGGATGCCACAACCTTGTTAGTCGGAGAGAGAGAGATTCTGCAGGAAGAGTAGAGGATATCCGTGGCATCCATACTTTACGTAACTTCCTGCTGTCCTGTACAGATGGGGAATGAGAGCTACCCCCTGCGTGAAGCATGTCTTCATAAGAAGACTGGTCGAACTGGACGACCAGAGTCTTCTTCAATGATCCTACGGATACAGCATCGTATTGAGCAATAGTCTTCTCGTCAGATAAGAAAGGAGTCCCCAACAGAGTCACCATCTTGTGTTTGATAATAAACGAAAGAAATAAAAATAGGTTTATACAAAATATTTTCTTAGGTTTACAAACAAGAAGTACAATTAATCCTATATGAGGATGTTAAGTACAAATTTAATCTGGGTAAATATTGCTATAGGAGTCTGATCTGCGGTCGATCACTTTGTCCCTTGGACCACACGATGATGAAGAAGTGCTGTAGAAGAAGTAGAAGCTTCAAAGATTGCAAAAAGGAGTGGATGCTCGATGCCAAAATCGTCGATCACTACTCTCTGTCTGTGCTTCTCTCTCTTTAATTTTTTTGACCCTGTCTCTCTAAATTTTGACCGCCCCCTTACATCCATGGACGGAAGTCTCTATTTATAGGCGTAGATACTAAACAGCGGAGAGAACCATATCTTTTACGCGACGGTTATCATAACTGCTACCCACGTATAAATAATCTTCTGAATAAGCGTGTGACGCGTGTTCCATTAAGAGATAATGCGTATAACTGCTGCGAAGATCACGGCATGCAAGCCACGTAGGTAACTGCCCCTCGCGTAGAGATGATTGGCGTAGAAGCCAAATAACTGTCTCGTTGGCGTAAAAACCAAATAGCTGTTCTGATAGCGTAAAAGCCAAGTAGGCGTAGAAGCCCAGTGGGCATAGAAGCCCAAAAGTTGTCATATAGGCATAGAAGCCCAATAGCAGACATATAGACGTAGAAGTCCAATAGCTGTCAAGTTGGCGTAGAAGCCAAATAGCTGTCATGTTGGCGTAGAAGCCAAATAGGCGTAGAAGCCCAATGCTGCACAGATAGGTAACCGGCGTAGAGATAGCCAATTATCCTCCTTTGACTGAGGTCTTGAGCGTATTCTGGACCAGATAGCCTGTTCACATACCTTTGCAAATATAGCCTAAGTTAGCGTATTTCGAGGAGATAGCATACGGCGTACTCCTATAGCTAAAAATAGCCTGATGGCTTAATGTGCAGGGATGGTGATGTGGACGTATTAGTCCTAATTATAGCTCACCCAATCATTGGAAATAAAACAAAAATCTCGTGCATTAAATGCAGAGATCTGCCCCTATCTCGCGCATTAATTGTAGAGACGTACCTCGAATTCTGTACGAAGAGCAGCTTTTGATGTGGGGGTAAGCTTTGTCTCATCCTGAGCGTAAAAGCTCACGTCTGTCTGTGTAAAACTAGGCAGTGTATTCCCTTGAATGCGTAAAAGAAATTTGTATCAAGAAAATGTCACTATATGACGGTCTGGATCTTTGTGTCGAATCATCATTACAGCCATCGTCTAGATAGTCGTGCAGTACTCTCTGTCAGGAGTCAGGTTCACTGCATGATCTGATAGGTTCATTCGAGGAATACGAAGCGTTCCTCGTACACTTTCAAGCTGCATAAAAAGCGGATGGATTTTGCACCAAAGTGGCGATATAACAAACCTTTTTTTTACGCTAAAACAGTCTGAAATACTTTATTACGCGGGTTGTTCTAGAGCTATGTTTTACGCTGAACAACATTGAAGCTCCGCTATATGCCAATGGCTCTGAAGTCATGATTTTATGCTGCCCAGTGCTGGAGCTCTGCTGTACGCGGCTTCCTGCATGTTGAGGGATTTACGCGTATAACTGCTTAGCGTATTTTTCATGCTTCTACATAAGTGAGACCAGCAAAAAATGCAAGAGAGTCCAGACTAGAAAGAATAAACTCGTGCCTTTGAAATACCTGTTTCGACATACAAACGGCTAGGGGTAAGTACGGCTCACCGCGCACTGGGTGCGCGGCTGCTATCATTCCAGATTAGACCAGAGGGGGTGATTCCAGTAATTCCAGATTAGAAATATTTACATGTCTGCTCGAGTATTTCTCCGTCCCCGACTAATACAAGTGAATCCAAGACCCGACATGTAAATCAATTATGAGTCCAGCCAGAAACATGAGTGATGCCTGTAGTGATGCCTGTAGGTGATGCCAGTAGGTGATTCCAGAATAGAGGCCCAGATACATGAAATATATGTGTCGCAAGTAAATGAATACAAAAATACTAGTCCGTGTCATGCCAGAAAATCAGATGATACTATACTAGAAGCTGAATCATAATAATTATCAGATAATGGAAACTATTAGAGAATGTACTCGCCTGACGTCCTGAGCAACTAGCGATCCGAACTGGTATCGCAAGGACCTATTACGAAAAGTAAGGTTTAAA